>JAPFFP010046093.1:0-11209 GCA_026153255.1 Solanum medicagineum
ATGGATTGGTTGCATGCCTACTATGCTTCTATTGATTGTAGAACCCATAGGGTCAAGTTTCAATTCCCTAATTAACCTATCCTTGAGTGGGAAAGTCAAGATGTTGTGGTTAAGGGTAGATTTATTTCATGCATTAAAGACCATAAGTTGATTTCTAAGGGGTGTTTTTATTATCTTGTGACAGTTAAAGATGTGGAGTCCAAAGTCCCTTCAATTGAGTCGGTCATAGTTGTAAATGAGTTTCTTGATGTCTTCCCAAATGACCTTCTTGGTGTCCCTCCTGAAAGGAAGATAGATTTTGGCATAGATCGCCTTCCCAATACTCAACCTATCTCCATTCCCCCTTACCGTGTGGCCCCATCAGAGTTGAAAGAGTTAAAGAAACAATTGAAAGATTTGTTGGAGAAGGGATTTATTAGACCTAGTAAATCACCTTGGGGTGCTCCGATGTTGTTTGTAAAGAATAAGGATGGGTCACTTAGAATGTGACTTGACTACTGGCAACTCAATAGGGTCACCATCAAGAATAGATATTGCCTTCCAAGGATTGATGATTTGTTTGACCAATTGCAAGGGGCTAGCTTCTTCTCTAAGATTGATCTTCGGTCCGGGTATCATCAAGTGAGGGTGAGGGAGTGTGATATTCCTAAGACGACCTTCCGGACTAGATATGAGTATTATGAGCTTGTTGTGATGTCATTTGGGTTGACCAATGCACCGGCCATCTTCATAGACCTAATGAATAGAGTCTTCAAACCTTACCTTGATTCCTTTGCTATGGTCTTCATTTATGATATGTTGATCTATTCTCATAGTATGGAGGAGCATATGGGGCATTTGAGGGTTGTGTTGCAAAGATTAAGGGAGGAGAAATTGTATGCGGTTGTGTTGCAAACATTGAGGGATGAGAAATTGTATGCCAAATATGACAAGTGTCAATTTTGATTGAAGGAGGTTGCATTCTTGGGTCATGTGGTGTCGGAGGATGGAATAAAAGTGGATCCTTAGAAAACCAATGTGATTAGAAATTGTCCTAGACCAATGATCGCGTCGGATATTAGGAGCTTCTTCGGCCTAGCTGCTTATTATAGAAGGTTTGTGAATGGATTCTCCTCCATTGCTTCCCCTATGACAAAATTAACACAAAAGAAGGTTAAATTTGTGTGGACCGATGAGTGTGAGAGGAGCTTCCAAACATTAAAAGACAAGCTTGTGTCCGCTCCTATATTGTCACTATTGGATGGACTTAAGGGATTTTTGGTGTTTTGTGATGCTTCCTGAGTTGGTTTGGGTTGTGTGTTGATGCAAAATGGTAAGGTCATAGCTTATGCTTCTAAACAACTCAAGGTACATGAAAGGAATTACCCTACACATGATATAGAGTTAGATGCCGTTGTGTTTGCATTAAAGATTTGGCGTCATACTTTTATGGGGTGCATGTGGATGTGTTCACCGAGCATAAGAGCCTCCAATATGTCTTCACTCAAAGGGACCTCAACTTGAGGCAAAGGAGGTGGTTAGAACTTCTTAAAGACTAATATATGAGTGTGCACTATCATCCCGGTAAGGCAAATGTCGTGGCGAATGCTTTGAGTAGGGTGTATATGGGTAGCTTAGCCCGTGTTGATGGTGGTGATAGGGAGATGGCTAGGGAGGTGCACCGATTGGCTAGATAGGGGATTAGGTTGGAGGAGGTTGGTGATAATGGTATGGTTGTTGTTGATGGGTCTAAATCTTCATTGGTTGATGAGGTGATAGCAAAATAAGATCCTGACTCCTCCTTGATTACATTAAAGGCCTTAGTGGAAGAGGGAAAAGTAGAGGTTTTCTCCCAAGGGGGAGATAGTGCCCTTAGGTACCAAGGTAGGTTGTGTGTGCCTTATGTTGATGGTTTTAGGGAGAACATTCTTGATGAGTCCCATAATTCTTCTTATTCTATCTAGCCTGGTTCCACAAAAATGTGTAGAAACTTAAGAGATGTGTATTGGTGGGGAGGCATGAAGAGGGACATTGCCAAGTTCGTTTTCGGTTGCCATAGTTGTCAACAAGTCAAAGCCGAACATCAAAGGTCGTGTGGCCTAACCTAAGACATAGAGATTCCTACTTGGAAGTGGGAGGTGATTAATATGGATTTTGTGGTTGGGCTGCCCAAGACTAGAAAAGGTTTTGATTCCATTTGGCTGGTGGTTGATAGGATGACGAAATCAACTCACTTTCTACCGAGTTAAGACCACATATGGGGCTGAAGAGTATGCACGTTTGTATATCCATGAGTTGGTAAGGTTGCATGGGGCTCCTTTGTCCATCATATCAGATCGTGGTTCACAATTCACTTCACACTTTTGGAGGTCTTTTCAAAGGGGTCTTGGTACAGAAGTTCACCTTAGTATGACCTTTCACCCTCAAATAGATGGCCAAGCCGAAAGAACAATTCAACCCTTGAAGATATGCTTAGGGCATGTGTATTAGAGTTGAGGGTTAGTTGGGTTGATCATCTTCCTTTGATTGAGTTTGCCTACAACAATAGCTATCACTCTAACATTGGTATGGCTCCTTTTGAGGCTCTTTATGGGAGACATTATAGATCACCAGTGATTTTATGATGAGGTTTTGAAAATGGTATTTAAATGTAATATTACATTCTTGTTAGGGCTGATTTATTCTTGAATACTCTTGTTTTGTAGGTCTCTTTTACCTTCGGGGACGAAAGTTCCCAAGGGGGAGATATTGAAACGACCCCAAAAGTGCTCAAAAATGTGCCATGGGATGCCTAGAATTTTAAATTTCATATATCTCAAAATTCGTGCACGATTTTGAAAATCCAACTTCATATTCTTATTCAAGGGGTCAAAATTAGGGGGAAGAGGGTCTAACCCCAATTTAAGAGCAAACGATTAGCAATTTCAATTTTCATAATTTTTCTTATCTAGAATCGATATGCAATAGCACCGTAATGCGTAGCTATCGCAGACATGTGTTAATATGACCTCAGCGACTGGTCCGCATCGCGGACCAGATGTGGACCAGTGTATTTTGTTGCCAGTGATTTCTATCTTGGTCCAAGCTTTTGGGTCATAGGCCCAAGTGTGCCCTAATGTGTTTTTACCTATACTTAGCTTTATTTCACCATCATATCATCCTAAACATTTTCCAATACTCACTCAAACACTTAGCCATATTTCCACTCCAAAATTCAATTCCCAAAACCCTCATCCAAAACTAAGGATTTCTTTCAAGCTTCAAGCCCCCATTTTCAATCTTCATCAAGAGATTCTTCAAAGCTAAGGTATGTGAGTTTTAGCCATTGGGTCCTTTCACCCATGGTTCCCTAATCTCTTTTTTACTCAATTTTCAGGATTTACAGTTGATTTTACAAATGGATTTACTATTATGAACATGTCTATGAACTCTGTAAGCTGGTAACGTTGTGACTGTTTTGCTATGTTTTGAGCTATAAATCTTTGATCTATTATAAGATTTGATTAGGGGGTTTGATGTATATTGCTTAAGGGTGTTAGGAGGTGTAGATTGAAGATTTTACATGGGATTTTCTTGCATTATTTCATCTCTAAATATCATAGTTTTATACTACCATTTCACACTATCTAAGTGTTTGTTAAAATGTCCGGTTATGGTTTGTTGAAGAATTGAAGGTCCAAAGCATGAGATATGATATGATTCATGTCATGGTGATGAAATGCGTGTATATATTGAAATGCGCTTATGTATATGATAAATCCTATATAAAGTGTTGCATCGGACTATGCCCAATCCGGGGGGTCTAGGAACCCGAATAACCGAGATGGGGGATTGTACTCATCAATCGAGGAAAGGTTTGTACTTCTCCACCTAGTGATGGGGTGGCATCATCACTAACCGAGTTGCTGGTTTGTAATCATCAACATAGTGAATGGTTAGTACTTCATCACCTAGGTAATGGGGCAGCATCATCACCAACTGAGTGAAAGGTTAGTACTTCACCACCTAAGTGATGGGGAGACATCATCACTAACCTACCAAGGGGTTTGTACTTTGGAAATCTAGTTTGGTCTATTCTACACATATGATATCTTATATGAGCATGAGTTATGAAGCATTTTTTACTTTAGCATTGACCATATATTTCATATTGCTACATGTTGTCTATTGCCTATTGCTATGCATTTAGATTATGATGCCTAATTCTTGTTGCATTGCATCATACATACTTAGTACATTCAAACGTACTAATGCATACTCTTGCCTACATGATATCACCATGTAGGGACCGGTGCTCAAGTTGATCATCCTCCTCCTCCACATGGCTAGATCGATACTACTCAAGCTTGTGGTGAGTCCTCCACTTCGGGGACCTTAGTCTATGTTGCTCTTATTATGTATTGAGATAATCTTCTTTATTTCTATTTTGACTATAAGGGTTATCCCGAAGGCTTTGTCTTAGCCCCCGCTCTTATCTATATATTAGAGGCATTTGTTGGACATGTATGTTAGGAGTCTTGACTCTGTTGTTCTTGGTGTCTATGATATGAGCCGGTCTCTTGTCTCTTTATTATGATGTTGTGCAATTTTTGCCTTAGTCCCGTTGCCCCCTACTCTTACTCTTTTATGTTGTTTCTATTGCTTCCGCGACCAAGGATGTGTTATGATGTTCTAAGAGGCTTGCTTTGGGTCCCTATGGGTTCCCCTTGCTACATTTCACGTCTAGGACCTAGGCTTAGGTCATGACATGTATGTCCTAAGATGTAGATCACCCATAGATTGGTTTTATTCTGATACAGTGGATAGCTTGACACGGACTTTCTTAGAAATGCCATAGAGTAGGTTTATTTGATTTATAGTCACCTACTAAAAGCCTAGAGTCACCAAAAGAGTTACGCTGATAGGTATGTTCGACCTTGGAGTTCATAGAGGGTGACTAAGTTTGATTGATGATCTCACCCATGAAAGGTGTCATGAGGTTTGAGATTCTAGAGAGAATATGTGAGGTGGCTTAGAAACTTGCCTTGCTATCGAGTTCATCTTCAATACATCTGGTGTTCCACATTTCTATTTTACGACGATAAGTCTCGTGTGATATCTAGTGATTTGATCAAGTTGGGTCAGGCTTTACTTATGAGGATGTAGTCAGTAGCTATTCTAGAATGGCAAGCTTGAAATCTAAGGAGAGATTGCTTCGATAAAGGTTTAGTAAAGATATCGACCCTAGAGAGAGTCCACTTGGAAGAGGAGTCTCGTGTGTAGACCCATTATCCTTATGTCTTTAAGGCTTTAGGTACATCCCTTACTTTGTGCTTGAGGATGAATATAGTTTTTAATTGTGGATGATGTAATAACACTGAAGGTCATTTTTTATTTTTTTGACAAAATAGTATTTTGCCTACTCGTTAGCTGCCTTGAGTCACGTTGGATTAGCACTAAAATTTGGTTTTTGAAAATTTTGTGTAAAGTTGATGTTTTTTGTCAAAGATTGGATTCTTGAGGTTTGAATTGTCTGATTTTGAAATTTTGATTCATTCGGAGATTTGAATGTCTGAAAGGAATTTCCTTAATGTTATAAGTTCCAGAATACGGAAATTGGTCTAGGAGAGTTTCTAGAATAAGGTTTGGTGTTATTATGTACATTTTAGGTCCAGAATTTGAAATTGAGTTAACATTTGAGTTTGGCTTAATTTTGGTTAATGTTTTGAGCTCTGGTGCCGGATTAATATTTTGATTGTTCCAATGGTCTTGGGAGGTGATTTTAGTGTTATAAGTAGTTATGCCATAATCTGTTAGTGCCCCAATGTTGTTTTTATATTTCAAGTAGCCTAAGTTAGAATTAAGGCATCTAATTGGGTTTTGGGTCAATGAGGCCTCATATTCAATTTTTGATGATTCTATTGAGTCTAAAACGTCGAACTTAGTGGAGTTACATATATGGCTTGTATGTGCAGGATTCCAAATAACTTTTGAGGGTTGATTTCAATTCTTGAATTATTGAAGATGAGTTTTTCTATTCTCTGGTACAGGCCTCGCTATATCGATGGACCTAGCCCTTTTTGCAACCTCACTATAGTGAAGTGGTCTTCGCAATAGCAAAGTTGTTATAGCGACTGACCGACCACAATAGCAAAGCCACTATAGTGGCTTCTCTATCGTTGTAGCGAAGTTTGATATTATTGTTTGGGTGTTGCTTTTGTGAAAATTATGTCGCTTTAGCGACATTGGAGGGGGGTTTTTTATTCCCTGCACTCCCATTTTGAACATTTTCTCCATTTTCAAACTTTGGGAGCTCAGGTGGGATTACTTGTGATTGTCTTTCAAAGGCTTTTGATTGAATTTCCACTTCCCTTAACATTATCCATCACTCCTTGATTTTAACTTCAAAATTAGAAGATTTAATTGAGAAATTTTGGGATTTTCATAAACTTTGAGATTTTTATGATGATGAACTCATTTCAATCCCATTTCCAAATTGGTTTTCACTGGTGATTTCCTAATCATGAGAGGAATTTTTTCATCTAAAAATTTCCAGATTTTGTCATTAATTTCATATAGTAGATTTTTGGATGATTTCGCCTTTTTTCTCATATTATATAGTTTTGATGTTCTTAGTTTTGTATTATGATTGTAAATTCATATCCAATTAGGTTGTGGTGATTTGGATTCGATTAAAAAGGGGAAGGCTTGTCTTTGGTATAATTGATTGGCTAAATTGAGACAAGTGGATTGTAGCCCTTGTTGTGTCTATTGAACTTAGTATTTCCTTTCAATAGAAAGGATTACTGAATTATTCTAGTAGATATGATATGGATAACAGGAATGTGGAAATGGCGACATGTATGACTTAAATCATGAATTTATGTCGATATTGTTTACCTAGAATAATGAGTTGATATTGTGAAATGGGCTTGTGATGCCATTGTTGATGATGTAAAAGTACTTATGATGTTCTAATTATTGAACTTTGAATCATGTTACATTGATTTGTCTATTGAATTATTTTATGTGAAATGTTGAGCTAAATACTTATGTTGAGGTATTGTTTGAATTGTAAAACTAAATGCTTGTGAAATGATGACCTAAATGATGAATTTTCCTAGGTGGCGATGATAAGAAGTATTTGAAATATTTGAACTATGTTATGATATGGTTATTATGTAATGTGTTGATGATGACTCAAGTGTTAAAGGAACAATAAAATTGATTGATGATTTTGAATAAATGATGTAATATGGATATCCTGCAGATTTTTATTCTTGTGAAAGTGATTACTGTATCATGATGAAATGAATTGGTTAATGTTCCATTGATATTGAAAAGCCGAAGGAAAATAGTTATATTTATTTGATAATGAGATTGAGTACGTGATTATGAACAAATGATATATGTCGACATCTTGTATGCACACAGGAATATGAAAGTGATACTTGAGATACGATGATATATATTTATGATTGATGTCCCATTTGTGATGAAAAGTTGAAGAAAAATGATTCGTGCTAAAAAAGAAAAGCAAATTCGAAGAAAAATTGTTCCGGCTAGATGTGAAAGTTAAATGTCGAAGAAAAATAGTTTCGACGGATAAAGGGCCCATGTATGGCCCCTATTGGTTCTGGTATGATTATACCAGCAGATGTGTATCTTAGGACAGACAGGCATTATTGGCTACTTGGCATTGCATTGCATTGCTTATACTTCATAGTATTCATTCCATTTCACAGCATTCCATTCTTGAAGTTGACTTATGTGCTAAGTCTGATGTATTGAATGATTTGAATCTTATATATGGTTGAGATTGAATTATTGAAAGGTTGTGATATATATTGTTGACTTGAGCCTTACACATTGTGAAGATTAGACTATTGATAACTGTAATATGAGACTTTAATTATTTATATTTGTCATGACACAAGCCTAGAACCTAGACATGACACGGCATAAGGGGATCCCAAAGGGACCCCAAGCAAGCCTCTTAGAACATCATTACACATCCTTGGTCGCGTAAACAATAGACACAACATAGAAGAATAAGAATAGGGGCAGCAGGACTAAGGGAAAGCTTGCACAACATCATAATCAAGAGACAAGTTCATATCATAGACATCAAGAACAATAGAGTCAAGGCTCATAGCATAGATACATAACATGTCGAATAAACACCTCTATACATAGATAAGAGCGGGGGCCAAGACAAAGTAACCGAGCTCACCTTCATAGTCAAAGTAAACAATAAAGAAGAATGTCTCAATACATAATAGGATAACATAGACTAAGGTCCCCGAATTGGAGGACTTGCCAACGAACTTGAATAGCACAGAACTAGCCACGTGGAGGAGGAAGATGATCAATTTGGCACTAGTTCTACATGGTGACATCATGTAGGCATAGAGTATGCATTAGTATGTTTGAATGTACCAAGTATGTAGGATGCAATATAAACAAGAATTGAGCATCATAATCAAAATGCATAACAATAGGCAATAGGCATACTTATAACAACATGACATGCATGATCAATGCATAAGTAAAATATGCTTAAGTAATTCATGCTCATATAGAATATCATATGTGTAGAAGAGACCAAGCTAGATTTCCAATGTACAAACCCCTTGGTAGGTTAGTGATGATAGCACCCACAATCCTAGTGTGTGAGGTACAAACCCCTCATCAAGGTTAGTGATGATAGCACCCATCACCCTACTGTGTGAGGTACAAAACCCTCATCAAAGTTAGTGATGCTAGTACCCACCACCCTAGTGTGTGAGGTACAAACACCTCATCAAGGTTAGTAATGATAGCACCCATCACCTTAGTGTGTGAGGTACAAACCCCTCATCAAGGTTAGTGTTGATAGCAACCATCATCCTAGTGGTTGAGATGTTGACCCCTCAACTAGGTCACCCGAATCAGGCATGGTCTAATACAACACTTTACATAGAATATATCATATACATAAGCTCATTTCATCATCATATAATCAATCATATCATATCTCATGCTTTGGACCTTCAACTACTCAAGGAACCACATCCAGACATTTTATCAAACACTTAGAGGGTGTGTAATGCTAGTATAAAACCATGAAATATAGAGATTAAATCATGCAAGAAATCAATTTTAAAGCCATCAATCAACACCTTACAACACCCTCTAGAAATATACCTCAAAACCCCTCATCAAATCTTACAATAGGGCAAAGATTGATAACTCAAAACATAACAAAACAGTCTTAACCTTACATAGACTTAACATAGTGTGCAGTGAATTTCATAATAGTCAAGACCCATTGGTAAATCAACTTTAAATCATACAATTTATGTAAAAGGAGGCTTGGGTATCATGGTGAAAGGAATCCATGAAAGAAACCCACATACCTTAGCTTAGAGATGAACTTGGTAAAGATTGGTGATGGACTTAAAGCTTGAAGAAGAACCTTGAAGGAGAACCTTAGCTTAGGATGAGGGTTTGGGACTTTAGTTTGGGATAGTGAAAATATGACTAAGTATTTAAGTGAGTATTGGGAAATGGTTAGGATGATATGAGGGTGAAATTTGGCTAAGTATAGGTAAAACACGTGTAAGAAAACTTGGGCCCAACACTTAGAAAATTTTGGACGAACTAAGAAAAGCAATCCAAAATAAAGTACTAGTGTGCGTCGCTTTCTCTCTGGAAATTGCACTTTTGAAAATCATAATTGCTAATCTTTCACTCTTAAATCGGGGTTAGACCCTTTCTCACCTAATTATGACCCCCCCCCCCCGCCCCCTAATGAGAAGTCGCAAGTTTGAAATGACGAACAGAACTGGTGGTGCAGGGGATTGAAAAACCCGTGGAGTCAGAGGCACGTTTTCGGGCACTTTTCGGGATCGTTTCAATTTCTCCCCCTTGGGAACATTCGTCCCCGAAAAAAAAAGAGAAGTGCAAGAGAAGAATGATCATAAACAAATCAGCCCCAACTAAAATGCAACACTACATTTTAAAACACCATTTTCAAAATCTCAACATGAGCGTAAAATCATCAGGACTTGCCAACTTAAACATGAATCATATGAATGACATAGGGGCTGAAACATAAGACTTGAAATCACATAGGGGACTTAGAATTATTACCTTAGGATTGAGTGGAGTGGAAAAGATAAGGATACCATTTTTGCATGTCTGCTTCGGCCTCTCAAGTAGCACTTTCAATTTGTTGGTTCTTCTAAAGGACTTTAACGAATGCCACCTCCTTGTTCCTCATCTCTTCACTTGCCTATCTAGGATCTAAACCAGAACCTCCTCATAAGTCAAGTTATCCTCAACAACACCCACAACATCAAGAGGCACAATAGCATTAGGATCACCAACACATTTCCTCAACATTGAGACATGAACACCGGATGAACCAAATTCATTTCACTAGGCAACTTCAATTCATAAGCTATCTTGCCAACCCTCTTCAAGACCTCATAAGGGCCAACATATCTTGGACTCAACTTCCCCTTTTTACCAAAATGGACCATACCTTTCATTGGAGAAACCTTCAAGAAAACCCAATCACCCACTTTGAATTCAAGGTCTCTTCTTCTCACATTGGCATAAGACTTTTGATGACTTTGGGTTGTTCTTAACCTTTCCCTAATTATCCTAACCTTCTCAAGAGCCTCCATAACCAGATCCGGTCCTAATAAAGCCACCTCCGCAATCTCAAACCAACCAACTGGTGATTTACAACGTCTCCCATAAAGAGCCTCAAAGGAGTCATACGGGTACTAGAGTGATAGCTATTGTTGTAGGCAAACCTAATCAAAGGAAGGTGGTAATCCCAACTACCCCTCAACTCCAATACACAAGCCCTAAGCATATCCTCAAGTGTTTGAACGGTCCTTTCGTCTTGGCCATCCGTTTGAGGGTGGAAGGCCGTACTAAGGTGAACTTTTATACCAAGACCCTTTTCAAAAGACCTCCAAAAGTGTGAAGTGAATTTTGAACCAAGATCCGATATGATTGACAAGGAACCCCATGCAACCTCACCAACTTATGGATGTACAACTGTGCATACTCTTTAGCACCATATGTGGTCTTAACCAATAGAAAGTGAGCCGATTTCGTCTTCCTATCAACCACCACCCTAATGGAATCAGAACCTTTCCTAGGCTTAGGAAACCCATCACAAAATCCATATTAATCACCTCCCACTTCCAAGTGGGAATCTCTATGTCTTGGGTTAGGCCACCCGGCCTTTGAT
>JAPFFP010046094.1:0-11208 GCA_026153255.1 Solanum medicagineum
TGAGCTAGCAGCGGTTGTATTTGCTCTGAAAATATGGCGCCACTATTTGTATGGGGTTCACGTTGACATATATACTACTCATAAGAGCCTACAATACATCTTAAAGCAGAAAGACCTAAACTTAAGATAACGGACGTGGCTAGAGCTAATGAAGGATTATGACATTGATATACTTTACCACTCAGGGAAGGAAAATGTGGTAGTCGATGCTCTAAGCTGTAAGGCAATCATGAATACTGGTGATCAAGCCATGGTAAGTCAAGGAGTGGCTAAGGATCTACGTCAACTATCCAATTTGGGGGTTCGGCTTCTTGAAACTCCAAAGGAAGGGGTTATTGTACATAATGCAACAGCGTGTTCATTAGTAATGAAGGTGAAAGAAAAACAATTCGATGATCCTGTTCTACGATAGCTTAAGGAAAAAGTGAGTTAGGATATGATGAAGGGCTTTGACCTTACATAAAATGGAGTACTTTACTGCCAAAATAGATTATGTGTGCCTGATATTAATGGATTAAGAAACAAGATAATGGAAGAAGCCTATCATTCCCGATATTCCATCCATCTAGGAGCAACTAAGATGTACCATGACCTGAAGGGAATGTTTTAGTGGGGAGGCATAAAAAGGGACCTTGCAAGATTTGTGGCTTTATGTTCAAAATTCCAACAAGTGAAAGTAGAACACCAAAACCCAGGAGGTTATATGCAGTGTATAGAACTTTCAACGTGGAAGTGGGGTATAATATGCATTTTGTTACCGGGTTGCCTCGCTCATTTCAGAAGTTTGACTCCATATGGGTAATAGTTGAAAGACTCACAAAGTCAGCATACTTCTTGCCAGTCAGGAGTGATTATACAGCTGAAGAGTATGCCAAGCTATACCTCAAAGAGATAGTCAGGCTACATGGAGTCCCAGTCTCCATTATATCTGACCGAGGAGCTCAATTCACTGCAAAGTTTTGGAAGTCCTTCCAAAGGAGTTACAAGCATAATGTACCATTCAGACACTCGAAGATATGTTGCGAGCTTGTGCATTGGACTTTAAAGGTAGTTGGGTGGACCATTTGCTACTTATTGAACTTGCCTATAATAACAGCTACCCCTCAAGTATCAAGATAGAACCTTATGAAGCTTTATATGGAAGGAAATGTAGGTCGCTGATTGGATGGTTTGAAGTGGGTGAAACCACCTTGCTTGGGCCAGATCTTGTACAACAAGCCATGGAAAGAGTTAAGGTAACACAACAACAGCTAGAAACAGCCCAAAGTCATCACAAATCATATGCGGATGCTAGAAGGAGAGGACTAGAATTTTCAGTAGGGGATTGGGTATTTTTAAAGGTGTATCCAATGAAAAGGGTTATGAGATTTGGTAAGAAAGGAAAAATGAGCCCATGTTACATAGGGCCATATAAAATTATTAAGAGGTTCGGGCAGGTTGCATATGAACTAGAGCTACCCCAAGAGCTTTCAATGGTTCATCTAGTTTTCCATGTCTCAGTGCTTCGAAAATGCATAGGTGACCCATCCCGTGTCAATCCTATTGAAGACGTGCAGGTTACATAAGATCTCACATATGTAGAGGTACCTATTGGTTTTCTAAATCATCAAGTTAAGAAGCTAAGAAATAAAGAAATAGCTTTACTGATGGTACTCTGGAGGAACCAGCAAGCAGAAGAAATAACATGGAAGGCTGAGGACACGATGAAATTAAAATACCCTTACTTATTTGAAGATAAAGAGGAAGTCCAACATGTAGAATTCGGACACTAATAGGTACGTGTGATTAAATACATAGTGTGTTGTCAAAAGATTGTGTAAGTAAAGGTTTAAACTTGGTTAAGCTATCCAATTGTGCTAACATTCGAGGACGAATGTTCCTAAGGGAGGAGGATGTAA
The DNA here is from genome assembly GCA_026153255.1 of Solanum medicagineum. NCBI lineage: Eukaryota > Viridiplantae > Streptophyta > Magnoliopsida > Solanales > Solanaceae > Solanum > Solanum medicagineum. Next base: position 1,899 of record JAPFFP010046094.1, read on the forward strand.
CACCCCACATCCTACAATACTAGTTCAATGAAATGAAACATGATATGGTTTGGTCAAATTAGCGCCATTTTTAAAAGTGCTTGAATCTCAAATTAGAGGGCGATATGTATGTGTAATGCTGAAGAGGGTCGAGTATAAATACGGATTATGTTAGATTTAGGAGATCACGACCCTAAACTAAGTGAGAGAATTGAGGCGCTTGTAGGAATTATGAAGCTAGTAGGTGAGTCACCTACTTGCTTAGCTTAAATTGCTAGCTAAACGGAGACGAGGACCGACGTCAAATTTGTCCAAGTCTGATTATGAATAAAGTCCATGTTAAGGGTGTAGCCTTAGCCTCTGTTTTAGCATCATAAATGGACTATATTTTCAGCCAAGAAGGATATCAAAAGGGCCCAAGTACATCACAACCCACTTGACTAATTAGGCCCAAACTAAATGAAGAGGAATTAGGAAAAATGGGCAGCGAAGGCCCATCAACTTTGAGACCCATTTAGGCCCAAGTGTGAGGATCAAGCTACTGACTCACTAGCTTATTAATATATGGTAATATGTGGTCAAAACTTCATGATAATGTTTGCCAAAGGGAGCCTTTAAAACATAAAATTGAAGGCTTGAATGGAAGAACCGTAAAGGTTGACCTTGGGAAGATCATTGGAGAAGAAAACTCGAGAGAAATTTTGAGAATTTGTGTGAATGAAGGGGTACATGGTATATTCCTAAGATAAAAATTGTTATGAATAATTTGTAGGGCCAAGATAAGGTAGTTTATGAGTTAGGAGGCTAAGTAATACCTAAAATACCCTTAACGTAAAAACTATTGGAGGGATCTACAACTGGGGTTCATGGGTCGTAATCTATTCTACTAACCATAGAACCCCTTCCATGGAATCTGCCATCACTTTGGGGTTTTTAAAACTTTTCTACGGACTGGTTTTATGGAGGATTACAACCATCTATGGACCTTTTGTTTGGTCCATAGAAAAGTATCGAGGCTCAGTATTTCTACACCATTTTCCACAATCTCCGTCTATGACTTCTGGTTCCTTTTAGTAACTATAGAACCCTCTCATAAATCTTATCTTATTTTTTTCAAGAGTAAATTTTAAGTGTATGTAGGTTCTATGATCAAGATCTATGAATTGTAGAAGTTCCTAAGATTCAGATATTGAGTTCATTGTTTTAGATTTCTGACTATCTAGGCTTTCATTTTATGAACCATTCTACAACTTACATTTGGTTCCACAAGCCATCCTGTTGGCTTGCCAAAAAAGTACTAGGGCTCATCTTTTTTTCGAAATTCAGGACCCCTTCAATGACCTCTTTCTATTGGTTGTAGTTCCTTGTACGACCCATAATCTTAGTTATCACAATCACTTGAAGTCCAAAAAACTTTTCCTATACTTTTAGGGTATTCTATGAACCTTGTCTATGGTCCGTAGAGTGAACTACAACCTGTAAATAGATTTTGTGAAACGTATACTAAAAGAATTTTCTATAACTTTTTTGTCTTATTCTGATTTTCAACTTCAAGGGTATTACAGTTAAGCCTGGAATCACAAAGTTTTTTAAGGACCTCAACTAGACTTACATTAGTGAATTGCAGGTCTTTCATTGGCGGATCACTGGTATAATGCTGGTTTACCCATGCTTATGCTAGGCTTATGTTTGAAGTCAACATTCACATTGGCAGTGCCCAATCTTCGATCGATAAGCCGCCAGTCAAATGCGTAGCTTATTGTGACCTTATATGTTGAAATCTATTTACACTCTTGTTCTTTTTTTTTTGTAGCTCCTTGTACTTTTTCTTTCTTAAATGGAAACTCCAAAAATATGTAGAAGTAGTATTATCTGACAACTTCTTTGACAGAACATGATAATCTAAAAGGGCTAATAAAACAAGCATAACAACAAGCCTTCCTCTTCCAAGGAAAAAACAAAAGCAAAAATACAAAGAATAGAAAAGGCTCCCCAAAACACATTTAATAATGTTGAGCGCAATGAAGGAGTGGTACTCTCTGATCTCTTCTAGACCAAGCGAATCTTCACATGGGAGAAAATGTTCAAACTTGTCAGACTAGGGGAAGAATTCCCTAATATTGTTCAATAGTTCACAAACAAAAATTTGATGCCCCTTGTCGATACACTAGGGAATTTCTCTCCAGAGTTGGTTTGTAATGACCCATTAGGACATTTTGAAAATAAATCATCTTTCATTCATAAAATACCTTTTTGTAAATCTAAAATTGAAGATTTTTGCTATTTGGTACTACGACTATTTAATTGACAGGTAATTTTAGAGAAGTTATTTAATTGGTGAGAAAATTGATAATTTATTTAATATTTGATATCACTTTTTCTATCTTTATTAAAATAAATTAATAAAATTTGTCACCTTTAGTACGTACTTAATTTGAAATAGAAAAAAAAGAAAGAAAACAAGAATAGAAACAGAATGCACACACACGCAAAAGAAATGAAAGAGAAAAACACAAGAAGAAAAAAAAATGAAAAGAAGAGATAATTTTTGTCCTAAATCATTGAGGTTATTATTCTTGTCCTTTTCGTCAAACTTTCATATGATTATGAACCAATTATTAGGACAAAAATGTGTATAGTTTATGTTGAATTAATAAAAATATAGAACTGAAATTTTTAAAATAATATCTAGATTTTGAGGTCAACTAGTGATCCATTTTAGCTGAACTTTGAATTATGAGTTTATTTGATATAGAATAACATAATTCGAAAGAAAATTTCAAATTCGCATTTGGGGTGTTCAAGGTGACATTTTGACCAAATTTTTTGAGCCAAAAATAAATATAGCAACACGGGTGTCAATGAATTCATATCTTATGGAGATTATGTATTTGAACCGATTTTGATCATTCAAAAGTGTTAAGAATGGCTCAAGTTCTGAAGTAATTGTTTGATCAATTGAGGCAAGTGAATTTCTTGACTCTCATTAAGTATATAAATTTACGTACTTCCTTGTTGTTTGTGTTTGAGAGTAATGGAATTTTGTGACGGGTTGACTTGTTCTTATCCAATTATACTAATGATGAAGAAGGAGTAATAAAGGACAACTTGCTTATATATTGATGAGTGATATGTCGAAAATGATTTTAAAATTTTTATTGATTTATTGTTGATGTTGTATCATCGCTATTTTATTCTGAATTATGTACTATTTGTAAAATGGTCATCTCCTTATTATTTGTGTGAATATGCCTATTTGTATTGATTTTGAGACAAGATTGTGACAAAGGTTACGTGAATTGAGAAAAAATAAGAATTAAAAATGATGTACCATTTCAAGGGATGCGTCACATGCTGCAACAATATTATAATTAGAGGGTCATATCACACTCTACGGTGAATACTATAATTCGAGAGTCATGTCTCATGTCACAATGAATACTATGATTTGATGGTCATGGCACATGCCGCGACAAATGCATGGGCTAAAAATTCCTCATGGGTCCCGGACTATGAGACAACGGGTATGTATCATTAGGTTAGACATGCATCATTATACTTGACATTGCATTGCATTGCACATCGTTATCATTTACGAACTTGTAAGTGTCTATCTGTGGAACTTGTGTGTCACGATTCGAATCTAGGATCTAGTAGTGACATGGAAAATGGGAACCCGAGAGTCCATAAACAAGCCTCAAAGTATCCATATTCACATCATTGGTTCGAAAGCGTATTAAAGATAATAAAGACATAGTTCTTGGGGACGAAAAAGTAGGACTCGCGCTATGAGGATGTCATAGGGATAGGAATTAACATGGATTCACATAACTCATGGCACATAAAGACTAAGGGGTGGGTAAATATGACTCACTCTATGGGGGCAAAACATGACTTAGGATCTTCCACATCATACCATAAATCCATATTATAGTAATCATAATCAATACATAATAACCATATCCAATAGGTAAACATAACCATAAGCTCCAAACATCAACACATAACATATATATCCAAACAAGAGTCTACAAGATGTCCAACAATGCCTCTAGTCATAAGATAGGATGGGGGCCAAGACATATACCGAGCTCACCCTCAAAATAAATAGCATGAACAAGCATCATAGGTAGAGGAATGGTGATTTATCCTCGGAAGATAGGACTCACCACAACAAGTATCTCAAATCCAATCTAGCCGTCGAATGTGGATGAAGGTAGTCTCCGATTTCTATATGGTTAGATCATGTGGTCAAAAAGTATGTGTTAGTACGTTTGGATGTCCTAAGTATGCCGGCATGCAATTGTAACGACCCATTAGGTCACTTTGAGTACAAGAGATTTTTATTCCATAAAAGATTTATCTCGTAAATTTTAAGGGGGCTTTTCGGACTAGTAAATAATTTTCGTTATTTAGTTAGGGGATAATTTTAGATAATTAGTTTAGTTGGTGAATTAAAATAATAATTTAGTTAATATCCTATACTATTTATTTCATATATTTTTAAAAAAAAGAAGAAAAAATAAGTAGTAGAAAGGGTTGTTGCGTAGCCCTAAGAAAAGATTAAACGGAGAGCAAAAGAAAGGAGCACCGCCCACGAGAGACTAGCTAAGAAGTATTCAGGTAAATCATTTTCTTTTCTTTTTAACTTCTTGGTATATGTGTAGACGGTGGGTTAGTGATATAAGCCATATATGCATATTATATTGTTATAAGGGTGGATTATTGTCACGCCCCGGGAGGGTACCCTAGACGTAACCAACACTCAAAGAGTATTACTAGTCCCAAGCAAACCACTTGGCCTCATCACATCCATTCATTCATATATACGGAAGACATAAGGAAGTAAATGGGAACATCTCATCTAATCCCAAAATAATATTGTAAATGGATAGGCTAGTAGAAAGAAACTAGCTCAACAAGTCTTAACATCAACATTCGGCTCTAGTTTATGAAGCCTCTATCACTATCAAGTGGTGCCAATGACAGACCCATGGCTATCTCAATCAAGATAAATCTAATCAATCTAACTCTAAAGGAAGATGAAATAATAAAAATAAAGCTAATCAAATCTAACTCTAAAGCAATATGAAATAAATATAATGAATCCTCCGAATCAAGGGAGGCTCACCAATCAGCTGAACGTCTCAAATCCTCAACGATGCGCCTGTTGATGATCTTCAAATCTTGTATCTACGATATCAAACGATGCAATCCCAGAGGGGGACGTCAGTACGTGGAATGTACTGGCATGTAAAATAACTGAATGAAACTAAAACAGGTAGAATAATATAGAAACAACAATCAACATCAAGCATAGAAATCATCATTTCAAATTCTATCTAAAGCAAGAATAAACAGTAGACAAGTGACCCATTAACTAATCAACTCATCAATCGAACTAGATCATCTCAGAAGGACTCATCTCAGAAGGACTCATCTCATCTTATCTCATCTCATCTCGACTCAGATTACTCAGTTTGGGAACTTTATGGGAGTTTCTCTTAACCTACAACAACCACTTATGAACTAGGGGTTGTACGAAAATTACGCTGATGTTGCCATAGTCGCTCCGTACTTGCTAGGTAAGGAACTAATATGATCCACAAGGAATCTAGAAGATCAACTGATCAAGTCCTATTGTTTTAGAACAATAAGGTGAGGACCTGTCTGACTCTAATGGACATAATCCATAGAATGAAAACTTGTCTGACTCTCATAGACTTAGCCCTCGAGTGAGAACTTGTCCGACTCTAACGGACTTAGCCCTCAAGATTGGGACTTTTTCGACTCTAACTGACTTAGTCCACTCCTACGCTTGGTGATGTAGTTAATGAGTGCATGTTGGACTTGCTCTTGCTCTTACTTATTTTGGTGCTCGATACTCCTCCCAAGACTCAATGCTCATAAGACTCCTCATCTCAATTCAATATCTCAAATTTATCCTCATAGAGACTCTCAATATCTCATTAACTCAAACCCATCTAACCTGTAATGGCAACAAACCAGTTTAAAAATTGATAATGGGAGCATTTGTCCTATATCTACAAATCCAAATGGGGCGGATCTTTACCCGGAGTAGAACATAAAGCTAAAAATATTTAAAAGACCCATTCAGGAACAAGAAAATACCATCATGGTTTGGATTAAATCTCGATGAAAGAATATATCAATGAGAAGTTAATTCAATCAGTTTAATGACCCTTTCATATAACTTCGAATTTTATAATGAAAAATCTAAAAAAGGAGTAAAAAAGTCGTCTGTATTGAAAAATCAAAGAAAAGCCATTTTGTTAGAAATAAGAAAGGACCTTTCTAGAAAAAAGGAAAGAGGACTGGAATCTATACATTGATTTACAATTTTTTTTGAACCGTATGCATCAAAAGGCACATGTACGGTTCCTAAGGGATATAATTTTACCTTAATCAACCTACTTTATAAAGAAAGATCACTTCTTTTACGCCAAGGGATTGGTACTAGTTTTGGGAATCAACTTATTTGTCTTCTGATATATCTTAGTATGGAGGATGAGGACAATGAGTTGTACATATTTATAAACTCTCCTGGGGGACGAGTAGTACATGGGCTCTCTTGTCATCCTCTATTGATTTCAAGGACTTTAACCCATCTTAATTAACTCAATTCTCATTTAAGAACTCAAAGACTCAAATCATTGTTGAGAAGAAGTCATTTAGACAAGACTCGAGAACTCAATTACAAAGACTCATAGGACCATCAAGCTCAACTAACTCAACCTCATATTCACATCTAGATTTCCATCACCATACTCACGTCAAGGCTCTAAACTCCATCCCTAGGTTTATTCATGCATACTTTCAAAAGTTAACATATAGGGTTTATACAATATCTCATGAAAAGTATTCAATTCAAGAAAAAACAAGTGTATGATGATCATCAACATATGAAAATACATGTAATAGATACTATTTCAAAAAACATATATGGGAACTCATGGTCTCTTAACTCATCTATGACCATTTATGGGGCACATGGAAGAAAAATACCATGTTTTTGTTCAACTTTACATACCTGGAAAGTTGATATTACCATCGAAATTTGATAAATACCAGCTTTCTTAGAGAAAATCCTCAATCTTGGTAGTTTTCTTAGAGTGAAGGAACTTGGAAAGATATTGTTTGAAGAGCTTCTCCTTGATTCTTGAATTCTTGATTAGAATCTTTAGAGTTCTTGATGAATAACCCTGCAACACCCCACATCTTACAATACAAGTACTACGCAAACAAAACATGATATGAATTAGTCAAATTAGCGCCCATTTTTAAAAAGTGCTTGAATATCAAATTAGAGGGTGATATCTATGTTTAACGCTGAAGAGGGTCGAGTGTAAAAAAGTTTTATGTCAAATTCAGGAGATCACAACCCTAAACAAAGTGAGAGAGTTGAGGTGCTTATAGGACTTAGGAAGCTAGCAGGTGAGTCACCTACTTGCTTAGCTTAAATTGCTAGATAAACGGAGGCGAGGACCGACGTCGAATTTTTTCAAGTCCAATTATGAATAAAGTCCATGTTAAGGGTGTATCTTTAGCATATGTTTTAGCATCATAAATGGACTATATTTTTAGCCCAAGAAGGATATCAAAATGTCCCAAGTACATCGCAACCCACTTGACTAATTAGGCCCAAACTAAATGAAGAGGAATTAGGAAAAATGGGCCGCCAAGGCCCATCAAGTTTGAGACCCATTTAGGCCCAAGTGTAAGAGCCAAGCTGCTACATCACAAGGTTATTAATATGTGTAATATGAGGTCAAAAGTTCAAAAGAAATTTGGCCAAGGAGACTCTTGAAAAGGGCTCAAAAACAGCACCTTAAGTCATTTCACTTGAAACAATTTTTCAGCTTTCCTAAAGAGTCTTGTTTTCTCTTTACTTTACTTCACAAGGAAGCCAATACAAACCTCTAGGGTTGTTGAAGGAAAGTTGAATCTTGAAGGATAAAGTAAGTGGAAATAACCATGTATTTGTTATACTATCCCATGACAAACAAGAAATACATGCTAGTTATGCTTGCTGAAATTGTTGGACAACATGTGTTCCAAAAGTTGTTGTACATTTTTCTTGTTTATTTGGAAGCTCTTCACTTTTTGGTTGGATTGAAAATGAAGGAATGCTACTTTGCTTAATGATTATTGATTCTATAATGATGTATAAAGGCTGCTGCACCATTTTTACAGTCCGCGAAAGTGGGTTCTTGTGTGATATCGTAATTGTGCTCGTATAGGAACTTGTGGGTTGATTGATTGAGGACTATGGTCTAACGTCCTCTACCTATTTTGAGGACTAATTTTGAACTATTTTAGGACTGGTTTTATGTGTTTATATGGTGGGTACTGTTTGGTTAAAGTTGGAACAGTTTTGGAATTATTGACGTCAAAATGTAGCGAAAGGATATAACGTTATGCCGCCCATTTGTATGTTATGTAGAATTGTTATGTGTTGTGCCTTTTGGGATGTTGTAGGGTTTTTATGGCACTAAAATAGGCTGCATATGATATGTATAAGAGAATGTGTGTTAGAAAATATGATTAGGGGTGGAAAAGTTGAAAGAATACGCCCGGCTTTATAATTATCTGCTTGCTGCCTGTATGTTGTTCTTTTATGAAATTGGGTTACCAAGATGCATCTATTGGCTTCTAATGCTAGTTTTATCACCTACTATGTTGTAGATAAAAATTTGGAGGAAGGGAAGGTTATCTCGAGGTAATAACGAGGTCATACAACGATGTATGTAAGGCTACTCTATTTCGCATTACTTGGCATGAAATCTAGATTCTTCCTTGGCACATAAAGTCACTTACCAACTCCGACACAACTATAACCATGTCTCCACTCTTTCACATGTTCATATTCTTCCTATACATAGTCACCTTCAAATCTGCATACATACAGGGATACCAAGTTACATGGGTTCTTATTGCTAAGTAAAGCTCACGAGTTGTATCATCTCATACACATTTCAGTATTTGTGCAACTTACTCCTTTCAATATGGTGTTGTCTTTTGTGATTAGTTACGTGTCATATGTTGTACCTATAGTCCTATAGCTCCAATATTACAACCACCAAAAGAAACATCTCAAAGGTAATTGAAAGGTAAAGTAAAGTATATTGCTTATTGATGAGTGGTAACCCGAGGGGCGGAAGAATCACCTAGACAGGGTCGATCCTATCATGGGGGGGGGGGGGGGAGCCCAAGGGGTTAAAGGAAAAGCTTAGCCCGGGCCGATCCTGTTATAGATTTACCATTAATCAGTTGATCATTTGTATTACTTGTTGGGCACATATTATATAGT
>JAPFFP010046095.1:0-11208 GCA_026153255.1 Solanum medicagineum
CCCCCTAGCCGACCACCCCCCCCCTCCGAAAAGAATTTAAATATTTCTTTTTAAAAAATACTTTAAATTATGAAAATATTTTTATGTCAAAAATTATTTTTCTACAAATTGTTATCTACGTTCTAGCTAAAAATAGAAGTTTTTTTTTTCTATAAAATAATTTTATTCATTAACCAAACAATAAAAAATATTTTCCGGAAAATTTTTTCCACTGAACAACCAAACATGAGAAAATGAATTTGAAATTAACTCATTTTACTAGTAAACTCACTAACCAAACATGAGAAAATGAGTTAGAAATCAACTCATTTTCCAGGAAAACATTTTCCATGGAAAATATTTTTTTCCATACCAAACACACCCTTAGACAATATTGCATCTCAAAATTCAAGTGTCCGAGTCTCTTCTGGATCTTAAGGATTTCACCCATGGTGCCTAAGCTTCCATTTTACCTAAATTGTATGATTTAAAGTTGATTTACTCATGGGTCTTACTTATTATGAATTTGACTGCACACTATATTGGGGTTTCATGATATTGTGATTGTTTTAGCATGTTTTGAGCTATGAATCTAAGATCTATTGTGAGATTTGATGAAGGGTTTTGATGTATATTGTTTGAGTGTGTTACCAAGTATCTATTGGTGGTTTTACACTGAATTGTCTAGCATGATTCCATTCTTGAATTGCATGGTTGTACATTAGCACCACACACCTGTCAAGTGTTTGATAAAATGTTTGGTTATGATGTCTTTAGGAATTGAAGGCCTAATGCATGTCTTATGAGTTGAATGACTATATGATGATGAAAAGAATGTATGTATATGATGTTATCTCTATAGTGTTAGGAATTGACCAAGCCTCACTCGGGAGGTTGTAGGCCTAGGTAACCATGTTGAGGGGTTTGTACCTCGATCGCCTTGCAGGGGAGGTGGTAGGCCCGTGCAACCATGTCAAGGGGTTTGTACCTTGATTATTATATTGAGGGGTTTGTACCTTGATAACCATGTTGAGGGGTTTATACTTCATCAACTATATTGAGGGACTTGTACCTCATTCACCTCTCCAAGGAGGTGGTAGGCCTTGGATATATACTAATAATGGTCTCTCCCTACACATGTATAATGTTCTATGTAAGCATGATTTACTTCAAGCATCTTCCATGCATGCCATATTGTTATATGTTACTCATTGCCTATGCTTGTGCATTTCAATTATGTTGCTTATCTCTTGTTGCATTGCATCCTACATACTTAATACATTCAAACATACTAACGCATACTCTATGCCTAATGATGTCACCATGTAGGAACCAGAGGCCCCACTTGAGCATCTTCCCCCACGTGGCTAATACGATTTCTCTCAAGCTAGTTGGCGAGTCCTCCATTCTGGGGACCATGCCTATGATCTCATGCTATGTACTACGAGTATCTTTCTTTTATGTATATATTGACTATGAAGGTGAACCTTGTTGCTTCTCTTGGCCCCTGCTCTTATCTATGTAGTAAAGAGTGTTGTTGGACATCTTATGTATTGAGCCTTGACTCTCTTGTTTTGATGTTTATGTTATGAAAGTATCCCTTTAGCCTTTTTCCTTATTCCTACTCTTATTACGTTGTTTAATTGCTTCCACGACTAATGATGTGTAATGATATGTTAAGAGGCTTGTTTGGAGTCCCTTAGGGTTTCCCATTCGCCATGTCACGTCTAAGCCTTAGGCTTGGGTCGCAACATCATCCCCAACAAGAATGCAACAACACACTTAAACACCATTTTCAAAAATCTCGACATAAGTGTTAAAATCACCATGAACTTTGTCAATATAAACATGAATGCATGCAAATGACATAGGGGCTGAAACTTGAGACATGAAATCACATAGAAGACTTAGAATTAGTACCTTAGGCTTGAGTAGAATGGAAGAGATAAGGATATCATTTTTGCATGTCCGCTTCGGCCTCCCACATAGCACTTTCGACTTGTTAATTACTCCAACGGACCTTAACGGAAGAAACATATTTATTCCTCAACTTCTTCACTTGTATATCCATGATCTTTACAATAGCTTCTTCATAACTCAAGTTGTCTTCAACAATACCCACAACATCAAATGGGACAATAGCATTCGGATGACCCACACACTTCCTCAACATGAATACATGAACCACCAGATAAACCAAGTCCATTTCACTAGGCAACTCCAACTCATAGGCCACCTTACCAATCCTCCTCAATACCTTATAGGGACCCACAAATCTTGGACTTAATTTACCCTTCTTACCAAAACAAACCACATCTTTCATGGGTGACACCTTCAAATAGACCCAATCACTAACTTTAACTTTAAGATCTCTTCTCCTCACATCGGCATAGGACGTTTGACGACTTTGGGCTATTCTCAACCTTTATCTAATCAACCTTACCTTCTCCATAGCCTCCTATGACCAGATCCAGACCGAATAATGCCATTTCTCCCAGTTCAAACCACTCAACTGGTGCTCTGCAATGTCTACCGTAGAGGGCTTCAAAAGGAGCCATACCAATGCTAGAATGATAGCTATTGTTATAACCAAATTTAATCAATGTAAGACAATCATCCCAACTACCTCTAAACTCAAAAATACAAGCCCTAAGCATAATAGTTCTTTCGGCTAGGCCATCCGTTTGAGGGTGAAAGGTTGTACTAAGCTTTACCTTTGTTCCAAGACCTCTTTGGAAGGACCTCCAAAATATGAAGTGAATTGAGCACCACGATTCGATATGTTAGACAAGGGCACCCCATGCAACCTCATCAACTCATGAATGTACAACTTAGCATAGTCTTTAGCCTCATAAGTAGTCTTGATCGGTATAAAATGAGCTGACTTTGTCATCCTATCGACCACAGCCCAAATAGAACCAAAACCCTTTCTAGTCTTAGGCAACCCAACCACAAAGTCCATGCTAATTTCCTCCCACTTTCAAGTAGGAATCTTTATGTCTTGGGTTAGGCCACCCGACTTTTGGTGTTCGGCTTTGACTTATTGGCAACTATAGCAACCAAAACTAATTTGGTAATATCTTTCTTCATACCTCCCCACTAAAACACATCCCTCAAATCTCTATGCATCTTGGTAGAACCGGGGTGAATATAAAAGGAAAAATTATGAGCCTCATCAAGAATCTTCTCTCTCAAGTCATTAACACAAGGCACACACAACCTACCTTGGTACCTAAGGGCACCATCTCCCCCTTAGGAGAAAACCTCCAGCTTGCTCTCTCCCACCAAGGCCTCCAATTCTAACAAGGAGAGATCAAGATCTTGCTTTTCTTTCACCTTATCAATCAATTAAGACTTTGAACCATCAACAACCATAATGCCACTATTATCAAGCTTTTCCAAGCTAACCCCTAATCTAGCCAACCGATGTACCTCTTTAGACACGTCTTTTGCCCACCATCAACATGAGCTAGACTACCCATAGACAGCCAACTCAAAGTATCTGCGACCACATTAGCCTTACCGGGATGATAATGCACACTCATATCATAATCCTTAAGAAATCCTAGCCACATTATTTGCCTCAAGTTTAGATCTTTTTGAGCGAACACATATTGGAGACTTTTATGATCGGTAAACACATCAACATGCACCCCATACAAATAAGATGCCAAATTTTCAAAGAAAAAACCACGGCGGCCAATTTATGATCATGAGTAGGATGATTCTTTTCATGTACTTTGAGTTGCCGAGAAGCATAGGCTATCACCTTACCATTTTGCATCAAAACACACCCCAAACTAACCTGGGAGGCATCACAATACACAACGAACCCGTCCAACCCTTCCGGTAGAGACAAGATAGGAGCGAAGACAAGCTTATCCTTCAAGGTTTGGAAACTCTTTTCACACTCATCATTTCACACAAACTTAGCCTTCTTTTAAGTCAAATTAGTCATGGGAGAAGCAATAAAAGAGAAGCCATTCACAAACATCCGATAGTAACCCGCTAAGCCTAAGAAGCTTCTAATGTCCGATGGAGTCAATGGTCTAGGCCATTTCTAATAATATCCATCTTTTTAAGGTCCACCTTAATGCCATCCCACGACACCACATGACCTAGAAAGGCAACCTCCTTCAACTAAAATTCACATTTCTCATAGTAGCATATAACTTCTCTTCCCTCAATTTTTGCAGCAATTGACCCACATGCTCCTCCTTACTATGAGAGTAGATCAAGATATCATCAATGAAAACCACAAAAAAAAATCAAGGTAGGGTTTAACGACCCTATTCATAAGATCCATGAAGATAACCGGTGTATTGGTCAACCCAAAAGACATAAACACAAATTCATAATGCCCATACCTAGTCCGAAAGGCTGTCTTAGGAATCTCAAGCTCCCTCACCTTCACTTGATGATACTCAGACCAAAGATCAATCTTAGGGAAGTGACTAGCCCTTTGAAGTTGGTCAAACAAATCATCAATCCTTGGTAGAAGATACTTAGTATTGATGGTGACCCTATTAAGTTGCCAGTAGTCAATACACATTCTAAGAGACCCATACTTCTTCTTCAAAAACAACACCGGTGAACCCCAAAGTGATTGTCTAGGCCTAATAAAACCTTTCTCCAACAAGTGCGTCAATTGTTCCTTCAACACCTTTTACTCCGTCGGGGCCATACGGTAAGGGGGAATTGAAATGGGTTGGATATTGGGAAGGAGGTCTATACCAAAATCTATTTCCCTTTCAGGAGGAACACCAGGAAGGTAATTTAGAAAGACATCAAGGAACTCACTAACCACTGGAACCGACTTTATGGGAAGGACTTTGAACTCAACATCCCTAACCCTCACAAGATGATAGACACCCCTTAGAGATCAACTTTTGGGCTTTAATGCAAGAGATGAACCTACCCTTGACCATCACATCACGACTCTCCCACTCAAGGATGGGTTCATTTGGGAATTGGAATTTGACTCTATGAGTTCTACAATCAATAGAGGCATAGTATGCATGCAACCAATCCATCCCAAGAATGACATCAAAATCAACCATATCAAACTCAACAAGATCACAAGGCAATATATTATGCAAGATGCAAATGGGATAATTTCTATAGAGCTTTCTAGCAACAATAAATACACCAATAGGAGTAGACACCTCATAAGACTCATACAACAATTCGGGCTCAACATGAAACTTTTTGGCAACAAGAGGATTAACAAAAGAAAGAGTGGCACTCTGGTCTATCAATGCATACACATCAAAATCAAAGACTTTAACATACCAGTGATGACATCGGGCACCTCATCAATTCCTTGCCTCCCATGTAAAACATAAAATCGATTATGCCTTGGGGCACCACCTTGTTGGCCTTCTCTACCCAAAGGAACCGCATTAGCACCCCGACCATGAGGACAAGCATCCTTACCCTTGTTGTGATTTTATGGACAATCAATCACCTTATACCCAACTTCCCCCACAGTAAATTCTAGGGTCCTCATTCACCTTTGATCCATGGAACACCGGCGAGTTCATCCTCATAAAGTCTCTCACCTGAGATGCCAAAGTAGGAGCATGAGGGGCTTAGGCCCTTTGGTTGGCTTGGTTAGCCACAATTTGAGCTAGCAAAGTGAGAGCATCCCGGAGCTCACCATGAGCCGGTTATTCCTCGGGTGTGCGGGCTCTTATTTTTCTTATGTTAGGCATGATCTAGCATAACAAAGAACAATCATTAGGGGGAAGCCCTTACCTTAACTTCTATAGCACGACATAAAGTAAGAACAAGGGAAACATTTTCTAGAACATCTCATAGCCTCTTACTCATAGTTGTGCTGCACAAAACTACCATGAATAAGACTCTAATCGACGCGGTGTGTTGGATGCCGAGGACCATTAACAACCTAGTGCTTTGATATCAAGTTTGTCACGGCCCAAGCCTAGGGTCTAGACGTGACATGGAGCATGGGGCACTGAAAGCGGCCCCAAGCAAGCCTATTAACATATCATTACACATCCTTGGTCGCGGAAGCAATAAAATAATAGAAATAGATATTAGATAAGGATAAACGGAGCTATGGGACATCTTTCATATCATAAAGTATCAAACGAGTCAAAGGTCATAGCATCATTACATAACTTGTCCAACAACACTTCTAAAAATAGAACATAGCGAGGGCCAAGATAGGCAACCAGGATCACCCTCATAGTCAAAGCATACAATAAAGAAAAAAGAGTCTATACATAGTATAAATCAAGAGAAATATGTCCTCGAATTTGAGGACTCATCAACTTCCTTTGAGGGATATCACACTACCCACGTGAAGGAGAAGGATGATCAAGTCGAGCTCCCGTTCCTACATGATAACATCATGTAGGCATAGAGTATGTGTTAATACATTTGAATGTGTTAAGTATGTAGGATGCAATGCAACAATAGATAAGCAACATAGTCAAAATCCATAATTAAGAAATAGATGATCATACAATAATATGGCATGCATGAATGATACTTGAAATAAACATGTTTATATATAGAACATATTATATGTAGAAATAGACCATCATCATAGGACAAGTAACTTAGTACTTAGAATCTAAGGTAGACTATCCCTTAGAAGTGATTGAGGTACCAACCCCTCAATTTCTTGATAGCTTACCATCCCCATCTAGGTGATTACATACCAACCCCTCAATTGGTTGAAGGCTTACTACCCCCATCCGAGATGATTGAAGCACCCATCCCTCAATTGGCTGATGGCTTACCACCCCCATCCGAGATGATTGAGCTACCAACTCTTCAATTGGTTGATGGCTTACCACCCCCATCTAGGTGATTGAGGCAATGCCCCTCAATTGGCTATGGGAAACACACAACATAATAGATACTTCTCATGGAATCAACACATACATATCATCCTTTCATCATCATAAAGTCAAATAACTCACATGCCAAGCATTAGGCCTTCAACAGCTCAAAATACATTAACCGGACATTTCATTAAACACTTGGTGGGTGTGCAATGCTAGTGTAAAACCATGCAATTCAAGAGTGAAATCATGCAAGTAAATTCAATATAAAGCCACCCACCAATACTTGGTAATATCCTCATGCAATATACATCAATACCCTTCATTAAAACTCAAGATACATTATGATTCATAGCTCAAAACATGCATAAGTAGTCACACTTTTACAAAACCCCGATATAGTTCATAGTCAAATTCATGATAGAAGACCCATAAGTAAAATCAACTTAGAAACATGTATTTTAGGTAAAACCGAAGTTTGGGCACCATGGGTGAAAGGACCCAATGGTTGAAACCCACATACCTTAGCTTTAGAGAATTCTTGATGAAGATTGGAGATGGAGACTTGAAGATTGAGTGAAATCCTTAAGATCTGAATGAGTTTTGGGACTTGAGTTTGAGGTGAAATATTTGTCTAATTGTTTGAGAGAGTATTGGGGAATGTTTACTATGATATTAATGTAAAATATGGATAAGTATAGGTATTTTCACGCATTGGAGGACTTAGGCCCAAGACCCAAAAATCTTGGACCAAACTTAAAAAAACTGCACAAAAATGTACTGAGGCGTGCCCTTGGCGCGTCGCACCTTGGGAACGAAAACCTCACTAGAAATCATTTTTTGAAAAATTGCAATTGTGATTCGTTTGCTCTAAAATCGGGGTTAGACCCATTTCCCACTTAACTTTTCCCCCTGATCAAGAATATGAAGTCAGATTTTTGATATCACACACGGATTTTGAGATATATGGAAATTATGATTTCGAGCACTTCCGAGGCACATTTTTGGGCACTTTTTGGAGTCGTTTCAAATTCAAAAGCTTAAAGATCCACAAGTCATTATTACCATACCAAATTTATTTAATCAAAAATCCTTATCATATGATTGCGTCCTGATCATAACCTATTATAAATTCTTATTATCATTATCCTCAGTTGCCATTGCAATCACCTTGAAGTAAACCTTATTATCGACATGATACTTTAAACTTAATCATACCAACTGAATACAAAGGACTAAACCAATTTTTATACGCACTCTCTTACTAAAATTCTTCCTTGCCTTCCCCCAAGTTACTCGTTCGGACTTTATTTACCTATAAGCTTATCATTCTAATATTGATCCACTCTCTTAGAGCTTATTACGAAATCACCAATCCTTATTTAAAATTCTCGAGATACATTTCACCACTAAGCATTAGTTATACCAAGATCCACCAGTTTATGCCATCTGCTTTTCTATTCAACACCTATACTTGATCTTTACTAACATAATGGCATGTAAACATAAACTCCTTTCTAGTTCGAGTGTACTCCATCTCATACTAATAACTCTTTCTCTACCTTCTGAAATGAAGTTTAGATGATACTTACTACTTTTTAACCAAAACTCATGAGAAACTTGACTTATCACTTCACTTCTTATCTTATCACCACCATGACTCTTAGCTACCTACTTCGACGTCTATCATTTCCACTTTTCATGGTTTTTATATCTTTCAAACTGTAGGATTATTCTATCACTTATGATTTACAAAAGCCTTCAATTATCTTCTCTCAAGAAGGGATCAAATATCAATAAGTGTTCATAGGCATAATTTAACTACTCTCTTATTTTTCTGGAATCAACTACTTCATTCATCCCCAATATTGCACTTGGTATTTGTCTTCCTCCCACAAAAATATTTTTAGAAGTGTACACCGTCTCATCCAGAACCTTTTAAAGTCTATTGGAAAGCATCTTAGGAATAATCATATAGATGTTCCTACAAAACTAATATGCCTATAATCCCTTTATACTCGTCGCTCCTTCGTTCTTCACACAAATGAATGACTAACACTTTTTCTCCTTGTTTCTCGGAATTCATCAAAAGTCTCCACCAACCCATCCTCCAACATTATTAGAAGAAAGGTTAAGTGAATCCATCTTATGAAGCAGCTCAGATCAATCAACAATAAAATCATAAGCATCATTAGATTCAGTACCTTTGAAGACTAAGGAATTCATCCTCAAAAACTTAACAAAAATATCACGCTGGTCAATAGTAATCAAAGGCCTGTATTTAATCAATATAACATATTTGTCTCAAAGAACGCATCCATACTCAGAGCTACAACAACTGTATGTTGCTCTATTTCTAAACTTTGTGAGAGAGAGTGAAAAGAATAAGATACCAATTGCTATCACCTAGATACCAATTGGATTCAAGTAATAGCACGAAAGAAATAAAGAAGGGGGTTTTCCTAATATCCTGTAACCTCTCGAAGAAAAGTAATGGTGTCCTCGTACCGTTCCATAAGACTCTACTAGACTTGTCCTTGTGTATGAGATCAATGAAGCTAAAGCTCTGATACCAAGTTTGTCACAACCCAAAGTGAGTCCGAGTATCACCCATACCTAACCTCCTAAGTGGGCAAACCAATGATACAAATCCCTATCTATATTAACAGTTCAACTTATGAAATACAAATGCTCAAATTTATAAAACCAGAAAATAAAAAAATCCACTAAGTCTACTAAATGATATTCCCCAAAACCTGAAAGACATCACATCAAGGACATCTAATCTCAAATACTAAGCCTAAGAATAGTAATACCAAAATGGATGAATAAAATAGTTTATGTCCAAAAACTAAGGACATCAGTCCTTAACTGATAGAATCCAACATGAGCTAAAAGGTTAGCTCACTCTAAAATCTAGTGTGCTGACGACTGGCTAGCGCTGAGGGGGAGTTGAAGTCGATGGAACACTCACTTCACTCCACAAAAGCAAAACAAAGAAAAAACAATGAGGAGCTAGTACGAGCCACATGTACTGACTAGGTCTCATTGGACGACTCCAAATAGAATTTAATATGCATAATTAATATCAGGAAATCAACTGTAACACTTAATAGGTAGCAAGCAACATGCGACAAGGACAAGTAACAACATCATAAAACAAGTACGTAATCAAAAAACAATATTAAAAACAAACATGAGAACTCAGGCCCCCACCCCATACTTCTTTTGGGAGATGTGTTATGTCACGCCCTGTAGGGTACCCTAGACGTGGCTGACATTCAAACACTATTGCTAGTCCCCAAGCGAACCACATGCCCTCATCACATTCATTCATTCAATATAACTAAGAAAACTCACCAGAAGACTAAAGATAAGAATTGGAAATCTATAACTCAAATATCATATTAAATAACTAAGCTAGTAAGAAAGAAACTAGCTTAACAAGTCTCAACATCAGTACTCAACTCTAGTCTATGAAGCCTCTATCATTGTTAAATGATGCCAACGATAGACACATGACTGCCTCATCTCAAAAGTAAGGATATTCTAAGTCAAGTCCGACTCTATAAAGCTAGATGAAAATAAACTAGGATCCTCCGAAGTAAGGAAGCTCACTAACTCAGCTGAATGCAATGATCCTCAATGGGGTGTCTGTTAACTATCTATAATACCTGCCTCTGTATCATAAAATGATGCAGTCCAAAAGGGGACGTCAGTACGTTGAATGAACGAGTATGTAAAATGGCTGAATGAGACAGAAAACAGGTAGAATAATATAGAAATAACATCAACTCAGAATGTACTCGATTAGAATGTCAAATGTCTATCTAATGCAAGAATAAAGAATAGAAAAATGATCCATCAATCAATCAAACCTCATCAATCGACTCAACCTTAACTTAATGGAACTCAACTCAATGGAACTCAAGTCAACACAACTCAATGGGAATCAACTCAATTGAAGTCATCTTAACTCAACTTAATGGGACTCAACTCAACTTAAGTCAACGGGACTTTTTGGGAGTTTCTCTAATCCAACAACAATCACCTATGAACCAGTGATTGTATAACAATCTCACTGATGTTGCCACAGCCATTCCATACTTGCGAAGTAAGAACACATATGATCCACAAGGGACCTAACCTTTTTAATCCTCTATTGTTTCAGGGACTCCTCCTCAAGAGAGGACCATGTGATGTAATAGTTCAATCCTCATCCTACGTTTGGCGATGTAGTTAATAGTTGTATGCTATTGGATTTAAAGCTATTAGTTCATATCCTTAATAACTTCTTGGGTGGTGTTATAAGATTGTATTATCACTGTTGGTATGCTTAAATGTTGTTGGAATAGTTTGGTTAGAGTTGGAAAAGGTTTGGAATTGTCATCGTCGAAATGTAGCGAAGGTGGGA
>JAPFFP010046096.1:0-11207 GCA_026153255.1 Solanum medicagineum
AGTGAAATCATGCAAGTAAACTTGAAGTAAATCAACCCACTAATACTAGGTAATACCATCATGCAATATACATCAAAACCCTTCATCAAATCTCAAGATAGATTCCAAGATTCATAGCTCAAAGCAAGATCATACAGTCACTTTTATGAAACCCCAACATAATTCATAGTCAAACTCATAGTAAATAAGACCCATAATTAAATCGACTTAGAGACATGAAATTTATGTAAAAAGGAAGCTTGGGCACCATGGATGAAAGGACCCAATGGTTGAAATCCACATACCTTATCTTTGGAGAATTCCTTAATGAAGATTAGAATGGAGACTTGAAGCTTGAGTGAAATCCTTAAGATCCGAAAATGAGTTTTGGCACTTGAATTTTGAGTTAAATATTTGTCTAAGTGTTTGAGAGAGTATTGAGGAATGTCTTGTATGATATGGTGTTGAAATATGGCTAAATATAGGTACTTTCAATGCATAGAAAGGCTTAGGCCCAAGCCCCCAAAGCCTTGGACCAAAACAGAAAACTAGCAGCAAAATAACACATCTCCCGACGGCTCCACATCGTTCACTGGAATGTGAAATTTTGACGAAATACAATTTCATTACAGCTGCTCTAAAATTGGGATTAGACCTATTTCCTACTCAATTTTGCCTCCTAATCAATAATATAAAGTTGCATTATTGATATCAAGCATGGATTTTGAGATATATAGAAATTACAAATTTGGGCACTTCTTCGCACATTTTCGGGCACCTTTTGGGGTCGTTTCATATCCAATCACTCTTCCCAAGGAGAAGAAGCCCTTTTCTCAATCCAAACTAATCAAGATGAGAGTGAGTGGCTGGTAGGTGGATATATCAGAGAACACCATTTGCCGGATACTATTTGGTCCTGAGTTCCCTACCCTCATATCCACCGCTGAGTTTGACTATAGGGTGAGGCAGACGAGGGACCCACTTGTGATGAAAGATCTAGAGTGACGGGCCACTTTGATGAGATGGGTAGTTAGGCATATTTTTGAGCAGGGTCTGAAACCCGCATGGGTTACCACTCACTTGGAGCATATCATAAAGGCTTCACTAACTTTCCCGGTCAGGTTTTAGTGGGAAATTATTCATTCATGCACCTGGCCAACCCTTGCTAATAAATACTGATGCCGAAATGTGCAGTTTTGGTTGCCAACGTCTTAGCTGGATATGATATTAACTAAGCCCGCCTCATAGCTGAGCAGATTCATAAGGCTGCACTGAATACGACCACCTCTATCGCATACTCATGCTTGATCGACAAGCTCTATTTAGAGTTGAGGGTGGAGATATTAAACTAGCTGGACTAGTTGATTGCGGCCCAGTGTAGATTGGATCCCAACCTAATCATGGCTGAAGAGAACCCCGATGGCACTCCAGCGAGCACAACCTCCACCTACGCATGAGATGTTCACCCAAGGGCCACCATCTGAGGGTTCATAGACTGCCACTATTATTGTTATTGCTACTGAGGAGAGCCCACGTAACCCGAGGCAGTTGAGGAAAAGGGGCCCACTATTGTTGTTCCTGCACAACCGGTCACGACTTCACATGCTACAACCACAGGGATGGTCTATGTGTCCGCTGCATTTATACATGCCTTGGTGCAGAGGTTATCACATGCTGAGTCACAATTGACTCAGCTTGTTCATCAGGTCAGGCAATGGGTCCACCAGGCAATTTCAGACACGAAGGGTCAAGTGCAGGCATTCGCTGTCGCTACTATTCAGGACTGTATCTCTATTATGGATGCCCGCATTGACACGTTTGAGGAAAGGGTACAACAGAGATTGGGTGAGGCCCAGCCTTTTGTTTGTAAGCTATACAGATAGAGATCCAACTGCTCCGAGCAGATATGACAATAGCAGTCACGGCACCGATTGCACTACCAATGACTATACCTCTGGTGCCGGTGTTTAATTTATTTGCTCCTAATGAGCCTATCCAGTCTTCCCATGGTAAAGGACCCTGCATAGAGGATGATGAGCCAGATCAGAGATGCTTACGTTCGAGGCTTACAAAGGAGGAGGAGCTCGAGCTTGTCTTGAGGATCGAGACATGACGAGGAGATGCGACGAGGTCAAGAGTTAGAGTAGGTAAGGGGTACTGGCCCCTCCAAATAGAATACTACTATTTAGCAAACCACCCCGCAGGATGAGGGTGCCTAGACTCAACCACACACAAGCGCTTAGGCACCCAAGTATGATTGTTGATCCCCTATGTTTTATTATTATTTTTTTTGATTTTGTGCATTGGGGACAATGCACATCTTTTCTGATGGGTTGTGGGTAGTTATGAGCCTTAGTGAAGTTTGAGTAGCTTGGGTTAATAACTACCCTAATTTTTTATCCCGAGGTTTTCTTGCCTATCTTCTCTTTCCCTATGGATATTTAATTTCTGTTGAACCAACACGTTTAGCATGTTTAGTTAGTATTTGAAGCATAAAGTACCAATACTTGTGGCATATAGCATGTTTTATGTTTTGCTTGAAAAATGATACCCACCAAAAATTTTGATTAGTAGTTAGATAGCAACCATGCATGTTTTGTTGTGTGACAATGTCTGTTCTGATAAGTCAGGGTATATTGAGGTAACAAGCATGATCTAAGAGTCTTTTGTTGATAATATATGCAGTTCCATGTAAGTGTGAGCTTAATTTGATAGATTCATGTATTTTGTGGTAATTAAGAATTTACCCTGTTACTCTAAGTTAGATTGTGGATTAATTAGATTAGGAAAGGATCTTAGGTGTTTGTTCTCAATAGTCAACTTAGCCTAAAATGACCAACCAAAAAGATGATAGAATCCCTTGTTCCTAATGTTTGAGCCTAACATGTACCTATTCTTTGAAAACACCTGATTAACCTATCATTGTTAGTTGCAAAATCCTGAAATTAGCCCTGGTCCTTCCTTGAACATTGTGTACCTTGACTGAGAAAAAAAGCCTAAGTTGAGGGTGGCTACCAAAAGTGACCCCGGTTCTGAGGATGGATATTTTGCACCTCAACGTAGGCCAAAAGCCTAAGTTGAGGGTTGCTGGTGTAAGGTGTCATGACCCAAGCCTAGGGCCTAGACGTGACACGGTGCATGAGGAACTCAAAGGGACCCCAAGTAAGCCACTTAGCACATTATTGCATATCCTCGTCGTGAAAGCAATAAAATGACAACAAGAGATAGTAAATACAGATAACCAGGGCTAAGGGACATCTTTCATATCATAAACGTCGACAGTCAAGAAAGAGTCAAAGGTCATAGCATTATACATAACATGTCCAACAACACCTCTAACCATAGAACTTAGCGGGGGCCAAGACAAGCAACCGGGCTCACCCTAATAATCAAAATATACAATAAAGAAAGAAAGAGTCGTAATACATAGCATAAGAACATAGACATTGTCCCAAAATTGGAGGACTCACCAACTAGCTTGAGAGAAGTCGTACTAGCCACGTGGAGGTGGATGATCAAGTGGGGCTCCGGTCCCAACATGGTAGCATTATGTACGCATAGAGTATGCGTTAGCACATTTGAATGTACTAAGTATGCAGGATGCAATGTAACAATAGATAGGCAACTTAGACAAAATGTTTAGTTAAGAAATAGATGAGCATATAACAATATGGCATGTGTGGTAGATGCTTGAAGTAATTCATGATTACATTGAACATAACACATTTGTAAGAAGCGACGATCATTGTAGAACCCATAGCTTACCAAGGTACAAACCCTTTTGGTTGGTTGGTAGATCATCGCACCCTACCACCCAAGTTGATTGAAGTACTAACCCCTCAACCCGATTACCAAGGTACGAACCCCTTGAATGGTTGGTGGATAGTCACACCCTACCACCCCTGGTGATTGAGGTACTAACCCCTTAACTCGGTTATTAAGGCACAAACCCCTTGATTGGTTATCAAGGTACAAACCCCTCGACATGGTTGCACGGGCTCTTATCCTCTCGAGTAGGGCATGGTAACTTTCCAACACTATATAGGAGAATATCATATATATATGTTCCTTTCATCATCATAAAGTCATTCATCTTACAAAACATGCATTGGACCTTGAATCCCTCAAGAAATCATAACCGAACATTTTATCGAACACTTGGTGGGTGTGCAATACTAGTGTAAAACCATGCAATTAAAGAGTGAAATCATGCAAGAAAATCCATTGTAACACCATTCATCAATACTTGGTAACACCCTCAAGCAATATGCATCAAAACCCTTCATCGAATCCCACAACTGGTCATAGATTCATAGCTCAAAAACATGGTAAAACAGTCACAATTTCATGAAACCCCAACATAGTTCATATTCTAATTCGTAATAAGTAAGAACCATAAGTAAATAAAATTGAAATCACACAATTTAGGTAAAACGGAAGCTTGGGCACCATGGGTGAAAGGATCCAATGGTTTAACCCACATACCTTGACTTTGAAGAATTTTTAAAGAAGATTGAAAGTGGAGACTTGAAGCTTGAATGAGAACCTTAAGATCCGAATGAGTTTTGGGACTTGAAATTTGGAGTGAAATATGAGTCTAAGTGTTTGAGTGAATATTGGGGAATGTTTTGGATGATAAGAAGGTGAAATATGGCTAAATATAGGTATTTTCACGCATGGGAACACTTAGGCCCAACACCCAAAAGTCTTGGACTAACTTTAAAAAAATTGCAGAAAATTTCACCCAGCCGCATCCCGCTGAGAGCGTGAGGTACTCATTGGAATTTGATTTTAAAAAAAATGAAATTCCGATTTGTTTGCCCTAAATTTGGGGTTATACCCATTTCTCACTCAATTGGACCCCCTGATCAAGAATATGAAGTCGGATTTTTGATATCACACACGAATTTTGGGATATATGGAAATTACGATTCCGGGCACTTTCAAGGCACATTTTTGGGCACTTTTTAGGGTCGTTTTAATATCTCCCCTTGGGAAAATTCGTTACCGAATGTCAAAGAAACATATATGAAAAGCGTAATCATGTAAAAACCAACCCCAACAAGAATGCAAAAATACACTTAAAATACTATTTTCAAAATCTCAACATAAATATAAAATCACCATGAATTTCGCCAATTTAAACATGAATGCATGCAAATGACTTAGGGTCTGGAACATGAGACATGAAATCACATAGAAGATTCAAAATTAGAACCTTAGGCTTGAGTAGAATGGAAGAGATAAGGATATTGCTTTTGCATGTCCGCTTCGGCCTCCCAAGTAGCACTTTCGATTTGTTGACTCCTCCAAAGGACCTTAACGGAAGCGACATCCTTGTTCCTCAACGTCTTCACTTGCCTATCTAAAATCTGCACCAGAACCTCTTCATAGGTTAAGTTATCTTTAGCAACACCCACAACATCAAGAGGCACAATAACATTAAGGTCTGCTAGACATTTCCTCAACATGGATACATGAAAGACTGGATGAACCAAATCCATCTCACTAGGCAATTCCAACTCATAAGCTACCTTGCCAATCCTCCTCATCACCCTAGAAGGACCCACATATCTAGGGCTTAACTTACCCTTCTTACCAAAATTAACCACACCCTTCATGGGTGAAACCTTCAAATAAACCCAATCACCAACTTTGAATTTAAGATCCCTTCTCCTTACATCGGCATAGGACTTTTGGCGACTTTGGGTCGTCTTCAACCTTTCTCTAGTCATCTTAACCTTCTCAAGAGCATCCATAACTAGATCTGGTCCCAACAAAGCCACCTATCCAACTTCAATCACCCAACCAGTGACTTACAATGTCTACCATAGAGAGCCTCCAAAGGGGCTATACCGATTCTAGAATGATAGTTACTGTTATAGGCAAACTCAATCGATAGAAGACGATCATCCCAACTACCTTTAAGCTCCAATACACAAGCCCTAAGCATATCCTCAGTGATTGGATAGTGCTTTCGGCTTGGCCATCCGTTTGAGGGTGAAAGGTCGTACTAAGTTTAACTCTTGTACCAAGACCCCTTTGAAAGGACCTCCAAAAATGTGAAGTAAATTAAGCACCACGATCCGATGTGATAGACAAGGGCACCCCGTGCAATCTCCCCAACTCATGAATGTGCAATCTAGAATAATCTTTATCCCTATATGTGGTCTTAACCAGTAGAAAGTGAGCCAATTTCGTCATCCTATCAACCATAACCCAAATGGAATCAAAACCCTTTCTAGTCTTGGGCAACCCGACCACAAAATCCATATTAATCTCCTCCCACTACCAAGTGGGAATCTCTATGTCTTGGGTTAGGCCACCGGCCTTGACTTGTTGGCATCTATGACAACTGGATACAAATTTGGAAATGTCCCTCTTCATACCTCCCTACCAATACACCTCTCTCAAATCTGTATACATCGTAGTAGACCCTAGGTGAATAGAGTAAGAACTATGAGCCTCATCAAGAATCTTTTCTCTCAAGCCATCAACACAAGGCACACATAACCTACCTTAATATCTAAGGACACCATCTCCCTCTTGGGGAGAAAACCTCTACCTTACCATCTTTTACCAATGCCTTCAATTCTAACGAAGCGGGGTCATGCTCTTGCTTAGCTTTCACCTCCTCAACCAACGAAGATTTAGAGCCATCAACTACCACAACACCAACATTATCAACCTCTTCCAACCTAACTCCCAACCTAGTCAACCAATGGACCTCCCTAGCCACCCGTTTGCCACCATCATAAACATGTGCTAGGCTACCCATGGACACCCTACTCAAAGCATCAGCCATCACATTGGCCTTACCAGGATGATAATGCACACTCATCTCATAATCCTTAAGAAGTTCCAACCACCTTCTTTGCCTCAAGTTAAGATGTTTTTGGGTGAACACATATCAGAGGCTCTTATGATCGGTAAACGCATCAACGTGCACCCCATACAAGTAATGATGCCAAATTTTCAAAGAAAAAACTGTCACGGCCAATTCAAGATCATGAGTAGGATAATTCTTCTCATGCACTTTGAGTTGGCTACAAGCATAGGCTATCACCTTACCATTTTGCATCAATGCACATCCCGAACCAACTCTAGAAGCATCACGATACACAACAAATCCTTCTACCCCTTCTGGCAGTAACAATATAGGAGCTTATACAAGCTTATTTTTCAATGTTTGGAAGCTCTTTCACACTTATCGGTCCAAACAAATTTGCCTTTCTTTTGAGTAAACTTGGTCATAGGAGAAGCAATAAAAGAGAACCCATTCATAAGCTTCCGGTAGTAACCCGGTAACCCTAAGAAGCTCGTAACTAACGCGGTCAATGGTTTAGGCCATTTTCTAATCACATAAGTCTTTTTTAGGATCCACCTTAATACCATCCCCCGACACTACATGACCTACGAAGGCAACCTCTTTTAACAAAAATTCACATTTTTATACTTGGCATACAACTTTTCTTCCCTTTATCTTTGTAGCACTACTCTCAAATGACCCATATGCTCCTCCTCACTATGTGAATAGATGAAAATATCATCAATGAAGACCACAACAAACGAATGATCCATGAAGATGGCCAGTGCATTGTTAACTCATAGAACATCACAACAAACTCACAATGTCCATACCTAGTCCAGAAAGCCATCTTAGGAATATCACACTCACTCACCTTCACTTGGTGGTGCCCAGACCGAAGATCAATCTTAGAGAAGTGGCTATCCCCTTGCAATTGGTCAAACAAAGCATCAATCTTTGGAAGAGGATACTTATTCTTTATGGTGACCCTATTGAGTTGCCGGTAGCCAATACACATTCTAAGGGACCCATCTTTCTTCTTCACAAACCCATCCTTCTTCTTCACAAACACACCGGTGCATCCCAAGGTGATTGGCTAGGCCTAATAAAACCCTTCTCCAACAAGTCCCTCAATTGCTCTTTCAACTCTTTTGACTCCGTCGTGGCCATACGATAAGGGGGAACAGAAATGGTTTGAGCATAGAAGAGGAGATCTATACCAAAATCTATTTCCCTTTCGGGAGGAACACCAGGAAGGTCACTAAGGAAGACGTCAAGGAACTCATTTACCACTGGAACCAACTCTATGGGAATGACTTTAGACTCCACATCCCTAACCCTCACAAGATGATAAAGACACCCCTTAGAGATCAACTTATGGGTTTTAACGAAAGAGATGAATCTACCCTTGAACACCACATCATGACTCTCCCACTCAAGAATGGGTTTATTTGGGAATTGGAATTTGACACTACAGGTTCTACAATCAATAAAGGCATAGTATGCATGCAACCAATCCATCCCAAGAATGACATCAAAATCAACCATATCCAACTCAACAAGATCACAAGGCAAAATCTTAAGAAAAATGCAAATGGGACAATTTCTATACACTTTTCTAGCAAACAATAGATGCACCAATAGGAGTAGACACCTCATAAGACTCACACAACAATTCGGGTTCAACATGAAATTTTTTTGCAACAAAAAAGGTAACAAAAGAAAGAGTTGTACCCGGATCAATCAATGCATACACATCAAAATCAAAGACTTTTAATATACCAGTGACGACATTGGGCACCTCATCAACCCCTTGCCTCCCATGCAAAGCATAAAGCCGATTGTGCCTTGGGGCACCACCTTGTTGACCACATCTCCTTAAGTGAACCACATTTGTACCTCATGGACGAACCTCCCTACCCTTGTTGTAGTTGTGAGGGCAATCAATCTTTCTGTGACCAACTTCTCCATATCCATAACATGCATTTGTGTCTCCCAAACATGGGCCCCATGACCCCTACCATATTTTGAACACACATTATTAGGAACCACACTGCCAACACCTTGGGCCCCTGGGAAGGCATTAGCCAATCCCCTATTAGAAGCATGAGAAAACCCTTGGCCTTGATGGAACCTACCACCCTTTTGTCTTTGGAACCTACACTCAAAACGGCCCCTCTTGGCCTCACTACTCCTCCTCTTCCTCAACTTTTCCTCCTCTATTTGTTTGGCATAGGTCATCAAGCGGGACAAATCCATGTCGCTAATCAGCAAAGCATACCGACATTCCTTACTCGCCAAATCAAACACACCCATCATGAACTGTTCATTCTAGACCTTGGGTCGGCAACTAAGTGGGGAGCTTATTTGGGGAGTTTATTTAAATTTAGGGCATACTCGCTCACACTCAAAGACCCTTGTCTCAAATTTATAAACTCCACCAATTTGGCTTCCCTAAGCTCAAGAGGGAAGAACCAATCAAGAAAAGTTGCCTTAAACACCTCCGAAAACACCACATTATTGATTCCCTTCTCCTCCTTCCATTGATTAAACCATATTTCTGCCACCACCTTGAGTTGGTAAGCCGCCAACTCTGCCTTCTCTTCCGATCTATATCCCATAATAGCCTAAACCTTATAGACCTCATCAACGAAATCTTGAGGATCCTCATCCACTTTTAACCCATAGAATTCGGGGGGATTCATCCTCATAAAGTTCTCACCGAAGATGTCGGTGTAGGAGTATGAGGGGCTTGGGTCCCTTGATTGGATTGATTAGTCACAACTTGTGTAAGCAAAGCGAGAGCATCCCTAAGCTCACCATGAGCCGATTGTTCCTCGGGAGTGCGGGCTCTCATTTCTCTTAAGTTAGGCATGATCTAGCATAGCAACAATCGTTAGGGGGGAAAAACATACCTCAACTTCTATAGCATGACATAGAGTAAGAATAAGGGAAATATCTCCTAAAATGTCTCATAACCTCTTACTCATAGTTGTGGTGAACAACACAACCATGGATAAGACTCTAATTGATACGGTGTGTTGGATGCCAAGGACCATTAACAACCTAGTGCTCTGATACCAAGTTTGTCACGACCCAAGCCTAGGGCCTAGACATGACACGGCGTATGGGAAACAGGAAGGGATCCAAGCAAGCCTCTTAGCACATTATTACACATTCTTGGTTGCAGAAGTAATAAAATGATAGCAAGAGATAATAAATAGGGACAACCGGGGCTAAGGGATATTTTTCATATCATAAACATCGAGAGTTATGAGAGAGTCAAATCTTATAGCATTATACATAGCATATCGAACAAGACCACTAACCATAGAAGCGAGGGCCAAGACAAGCAATCGGACTCACCCTCATAGTCAAAATATACAATAAAGAAAGGGAGAGTCATAATACATAGCATAAGAACATATACATTGTCCCCGAAATGGAGGACTCACCAACTAGCTTGAGAAAAGTCATACTAGCCACGTGGAGGTGGATGATCAAGTGGGGCTCCGGTCCCTACATGGTAACATCAAGTATGTAGGATGCAATGCAACAATAGATTGTCAACTTAGTTAAAATGCTTAGTTAAATAATAGATGAGTATATAACAATATGGCATGCATGGTATATGCTTAAAGTAAATCATGATTATATAGAACATAATACATGTGTAAGAAGAGACCATCATTGTAGAACCCATAGTTTACCAAGGTACAAACCCCTTTGGTTGGTTGGTAGATCGTATTGGTTATCAAGGTACAAACCCCTCGACATGGTTACCCGGGCTCTTATTTCCCTGAGTAGGGCATGGTCACCTTTTAACACTATATAAGAGAATATCATATACATACGTTCCTTTCATCATCATATAGTCATTCAACTCATAAGACATGCATTGGACCTTCAATCCGTCAAGAAATCATAGCCGGATATTTTATCAAATACTTGGTGGGTGTGCAATGCTAGTGTAAAACCATGCAATTAAAGAGTGAAATCATGCAAGATAATCCATTGTAACATCATCCATCAATACTTGGTAACAGCCTCAAGCAATATATATCAAACACCTTCATCAAATCCCATAATGGGTTATAGATTTATTGCTCAAAACATGGTAAAACAGTCACAATTTCATGAAACTCCAATACAATTCATAGTCAAATTCACAATGAGTACGACCCATAAATAAATCAACTTGAAATCATGCAATTTAGGTAAAAGGAAACTTGGGCATCATGGGTAAAAGGACCTAATAGTTGAAACCCACATACCTTAACTTTGAAGAATTCTTGAAGAAGATTGAAAGTGGAGATTTGAAGCCTGAATGAGAACCTTAAGATCCGGATGAGTTTTGGGACTTGAAATTTGGAGTGAAATGTGACTCTAAATGTTTGAGTGAGTATTGGGGAATGTTTTT
>JAPFFP010046097.1:0-11207 GCA_026153255.1 Solanum medicagineum
AATTGGGATGATTATGTTCATGCATGAGTGGGTGTCCCTAACGGGCACAGGTCACGGCCCTCGGTGGGGTCGTGACAACACTGCTCCGTGACGGGTCTGCGTCGTGGAGCCAACACGAGCTGCCACTAGAAATTGAAAAGTTGGCAAAAATAAAATTTCACTACGGGTCCTCTAAAATCGTAGTTATTCCCATTTCCCACTCAATTTTGCCCCCTAATCAAGGATATGAAGTCGGGTTTTTGATATCAGGGATGAATTTTAAGATATATGAAAATTATAGTTATGGACATTTTCGAGGCACATTTTCGGTCACTTTTGGGGCGTTTCAATATCTCCCCCTTGCGAACATTCATTCCCCAATGTTAAAGAAGTGTACATGAGAAGAATAATAATGAAGAAATCAGCCCAACAATAATGCAACAATGCACTTAAACACCATGTTCAAGAATCTCAACATAAGCGTCAAAATCACCATAAACTTGTCCACATAAACATGCATGAAAGCATTAAAAATGACATAAGCGCTGAAACTTGAGACTTGAAATCATATAAGGGGACTTAAATTAATACCTTAGGCTTGAGTAGAGTGGAAGAGATATGGATATCCCTTTTGCATGTCCGCCTCGGCTTCCCATGTAGCACTTTCAACTTGTTCATTCCTCCAAAGGACCTTGACAGAAGCTACATCATTGTTTCTCAACCTCTTAACTTGTCTATCAAAAATTTCTACTGGAACGTCCTCATAAGTCAAATTATCTTCTTCCACACCACAACATCCAAAGGTACAATAGCATTTTGGTCACCCACAAACTTTCGCATCATATATACATGGAAAACTGGATGAATAATATGCATATCAATGGGCAACCCCAACTCATAGGCCACCTTAATAGTCCTCCGCAACACCCTATAAGGACCCATAAATCTTGGACTCAATTTACCCTTCTTAGCAAAATGAACCACACCCTTCATGGGTGAGACCTTCAAATAGACCCGATCCCCAATCTTAAATTCAAGATCCATTCTCCTCACATCAGCATAGGACTTTTCTCTACTTTGGATTTTTTTTCAATCTTTCCCTTATCAACCTCACCTTCTCCAAGGGCTCCATGACCAAATTCGGACCCAACAAAGCCCTCTCCCAACATCAAACCACCCAACTAGTGATCTATATCACCTACCATAAAGAGCCTCAAAAGGAGTCACACCAATGCTTGAATGATAGCTATTGTTGTAAGCAAATTCAATAAGGGGAAGATGATCATCTTAAACATCAAAACATAAGCCCTAAGCATAGCCTCAAGAGTTTTGGTAGTTCTTTTGGCTTGGCCATCCATTTAAGGGTGAAAGGCCGTCCCAAGCTTTACCTTGGTACCAAGACCCCTTTGGAAGGACCTCCAAAAGTAAGAAGTGAATTGAGAACCATGATCTGATATGATAGACAAAGGTAGCCCATGAAATCTAATCAACTCATGAATGTACAACTTAGCATAATCTTTGGCACCATAAGTATGAACACATCAACATGAACCCCATACATGTAATGACGCCAAATTTTTAAAGAAAATGGGTAGGATAATACTTTTCATGCACCTTAAGTTGTCTAGAAGCATATGCTATCACCTTACCATTTTGCATCAAAACATAACCCAAACCAATTCTTGAGGCATCACAATGCACAACAAACCCTTCCAACCCTTCTAGTAGAGATAAGATAGGACCGGAGACAAGCTTATCTTTCAAAGTATGGAAAATCTTTTAATACTCGTCGGTCCACAAAAATTTTGCCTTCTTTTGGTTGAACTTAGTCATAAGAGAGGCAATAGAGGAGAACCCATTCACAAACCTCTAGTAGTAACCTGCTAAGCCCAAGAAACTTCAAATATCTGATGTGGTCAAAGATCTAGGCCAATTTATAATCACCTCCGTCTTCTTAGGATCCACCTTAATACATCATCCGACACCACATGACCTAGGAAAGTAACCTTCTTCAACCAAAACTCACATTTTTCATATTTAGCATACAAATTCTCCTCCCTCAATATTTTCAACACCACTCTCAAGTGATCCACATGTTCTTCCTCACTATGGGAATAGATCAAGATATCATCTATAGACAACCCCACAAACAAGTCAAGGTAGGGTTTAAAGACCCTATTCATAAGGTCCATGAAGATAGCCGGTGTGTTAGTCAACTCGAAGGACATAACCAAAAACTCAAAATGCTCCTACCTAGTTCGGAAGGCCGTCTTGGGAATGTCACACTCCTTCACTTTCACTTGGTGGTACCCTGAACGAAGATTAATCTTAGAGAAGTGACTAGCCCCTTGAAGTTGATTAAAAGGGTCATCAATCCTTGATAGAGGGTACTTATTCTTGATGGTGACTCTATTAAGTTGTCGGTAATCAATACATTTCTAAGAGAACCATCCTTCTTCTTTTCAAACAACACCGATGCAACCCAAGATGATTAACTAGGCCTTATAAAACCCTTCTCAAACAAATCACTCAATTGTTCTTTCAGCTCCGCCGGGGCCATACAATAAGGGGTAAGAGAAATGGGTTGAGTATCGGGAAGGAGGTCCATACCAAAATCTATTTTCCCTTTCGAGAGCAACACCAGGAAGCTCATTAGGAAAGACATTAAGAAACTCATTAACCACCAAAACTGACTCTATAGGAAGGACTCTGGACTCAACATCCCTAACCCTTACAAGATGATAGAGACACCCCTTAGAAATCAACTTTGGGCTTTAACACAAGGGGCGCGAAAAGCTCACTGAAAATCGTCACTTGGAAAAAATAAAATTGCTAATCGTTTGCTCTTAAATCAGGGTTAGACTCATTTTCCACTCAAAATGACCCCCTGAACAAGAATCTGAAGTCAGATTTTCGATATCGTGCACGAATTTTTAGATATATGGAAATTATGATTTTGAGAACTTTCGAGGTACATGTTCGGGCACTTTTTGGGGTCATTTCAATATCTCCCACTTGGAAAGATTCATTTCTCAAAGAAATGTATATGAGAGATATAAACATGAGAATTTCAGCCCACATAAGGATGCAATAATGCCCTTAAACATCATTTCAAAAATATCATCATAAGTGTAAAATCATCATGAACTAGTCAATTTAAACATGGACATATGCAATGACATAAGGGTTGAACTTAAGGCTTGAGATCATATAAAGGACTTAGATCAATACCTTAGGATTGAGTAGAGTGGAAAATGTAAGGATATCGCTTTTGTATGTCCGCCTTTGGCCTCCCAAGTAGCACTTTCCACTTATTGATTCCTCCGAAAGACCTTAACAGAAGCGACCTCTTTGTTTCTCAACCTGTTCAATTGCCTATCCAAGATCTGACCAGAACCTCTTCGTAGGTCAGATTATCTTCAATAATACCCAATCATCAAGAGGTATAATAACATTCGGATCCCCCACATATTTCCTCAACATGGACACATAAAACACCAGATGAACAAAATCCATCTCACTAGGTAATTCTAACTCATAAGCTACCTTGCCAATTCTCCTTATTACCCTATAAGGACCCATATATCTTGGGCTCAACTTGCCCTTCTTACCAAAACGGACCACACCCTTCATGGGTGACACCTTCAAGTAGACCCAATCATCAACTTTAAATTCAAGCTCCCTTCTTCTCACATTGGCAAACTCCATTCTTCTCACATCAGCATAAGACCTTTGATGACTTTAGGCCATCTTCAAACTTTCCCTAATCATTCTAACCTTCTCAAGAGCCTCCATAACTAGATCTAGTACCGACAAAGCTACCTCACCAACTTCAAACCAACCAACCGGTGATCTACAATGCCTACCATAGAGGGCCTCAAAATGAACCATACCGATGCTAAAATGATATCTATTGTTGTAGGCAAACTCAATTAACAAAAGATGATCGTCCAAACTACCCTTAAGCTCCAATACACAGGCTCTAAGCATATTCTCAAGAGTTTGGATGGTCCTTTCGGCTTCGCCATCCCTTTGAGGGTGGAAGGTTGTACTAAGCTTAACTTTTGTACCAAAACCCCTTTGAAAGGACCTCCAAAAATATGAGGTAAATTGAGCACCATGATCCGATATGATGGAAAAAGGAATCCCATGCAACCTTACCAATTCATGAATGTACAATCTTGCATAATCTTCATCCCCATATGTGGTCTTAATTGGTAGAAAGTGAGCCAATTTTGTCATCCTATCAACCACAAACCAAATGGAATCAAAACCCTTTCTAGTCTTGGGAAACCCAACCACAAAATCCATATTTATCACTTCCCACTTCCTAGTAGGAACCTGAATGTCTTGAATTTGGCCACCCGGCCTTTGATGTTTGGCTTTGACTTGTTGATAACTCTGACAACTGGAAACGAAATAGGCAATGTCCCTCTTCATGCCTCCCCACCAATACACATCCCTCAAATTTCTATACATTTTGGTGGAACCGGGGTGGATAAAATAAGAAGAGTTATGGGCCTCATCAAGGATTTTCTCCCTCAAACCATCAACACAAGGCACACACAACCTACCTCGGTACCTAAGTAAACCATCTCCCACTTGAGATAAAACCTCCACCTTGCCCTCTATTACCAAGATCTTCAATTCTAACAAGGAGGAATCAAGGTCTTGTTTTGCTATCACCTTATCAACCATGGAAGACTTAGAACCATCAACAACAACAATACCCCCATTACCAACCTCTTCCAACATAACTCCCTAACTAGCCAATCGATGTACTTCCCTAGCTTTCTTTTTACCATCATCAACATGAGCTAGGCTACCCATAGACACCCTACTCAAAGCATCCACCACCACATTTGCCTTGTCGGGATGATAATGCACATTCGTATCATAGTCCTTAAGAAGTTCTAACCATCTTCTTTGCCTCAAGTTGAGATCCTTTTGACTGAAGACATATTGGAGGCTCTTATGATCGGTGAACACATCAAGATGCACCCCATACAAATAATGTCACCAAATTTCCAAAGAAAACACTACGGTGGCCAATTCAAGATCATGAGTAGGATAGTTCTTTTCATGTACTTTGAGTTGTCCAGAAGCATAGGCTATGACTTTACCATTTTGCATCAACACATAACCCAAACCGACCCGAGAAGCATCATAATACACAACGAATCCCTCAAGCCCATCCGGTAGTGACAATATAGGAGCAGACACATTTTTATGTTTCAAGGTTTAGAAGCTCCTCTCACACTCATCGGTCCACACAAACATAGCCTTCTTTTGAGTCAATTTTTTCATGGGAGAGGCAATGGAGGAGAACACATTCACAAACCTCCGATAATAGCTTGCTAAACCCAAGAAACTCCTAATGTTCGACGGGGTCAATGGTCAAGGACAATATCTAGTCACATTGGACATTTAAGTATACACATTAATACAATCCCCCAACACCACATGTCCGAGCAATGCAACCTCCCTCAACAAAAATTCACACTTGTAATATTTAGCATACAATTTCTCCTCCCTCAATCTTTGCAACACAACCTTCAAATGAGCCCTATGCTCCTCCTCACAACGAGAATAGATCAAAATATCATCAATGAACACCACAAAATAGGAATCAAGGTAGTGTTTAAAGACCCTATTCATTAGGTCCATAAAGATGGCCAGTGCATTGGTCAACCCAAAAGACATCACTACAAATTCATAATGCCCATATCTAGTCCAGAAGGTCGTCAGGTTTATCACACTCCCTCACCATCTCTTGTTGCTACCTGGACTGAAGATTAATCTTAGAGAAGTGGCTAGCCCCTTGCAATTGTTCAAATAAATCATCAATTCTTGGAAGAGGATATATTCTTGATTGGTGACCCTATTGAGTTCCGGTAGTCAATACACATTCTAAGAGACCCATCCTTCTTTTTTACAAACAACACTAGTGCACCCCAAGGTGAATGGCTAGATCTAATAAAACACTTCTCCAATAAGTCCATCAATTGTTCCTTCAACTCCTTTAACTCTGCCAGGGCCGTATGGTAAGGGGGAATAAAAATGGGTGGAGTATCGAGGAGGAGGTCTATACCAAAGTCTATTTTCCTTTCGGGAGGAACACCAGGAAGGTCATTTGGGAAGACTAAGAAACTCATTTACAACCAGAACTGACTCTTTGAGAAGGACCTTGGACTCCACATCCCTAACCCTCACATGATGGTAAAGACACCCCTTAGAGATCAATTTACGAGCTTTAATGCAAGAGATGAACTACCCTTGACCACTAAATTTTGACTCTCCCACTCAAGGACGGGTTCATTTCGAAATTGGAATTTGACCCTACGGGTTCTACAATCAATAGAAGCATAGTATGAATGCAACCAATCCATTCCAAGAATAATATCAAAATCAACCATGTCTAACTAACAAGATCACTAGGCAATATATTATGCAAGATGCAAATAGGAAAACTTCTATAAACTTTTCTAGCAACAATAGATGCACCAATAGGAGTAGACACCTCATATTACTCATGCCACACCTCGGGGTCAACACGGAACTTTTTCGCAACAAAGGGGGCAACAAAAGAAAGAGTGGCACCCGGATCAATCAATGCATATACATCAAAGTCAAAGATTTTCAACATACCAGTAACAACATCAGGGACTTCATCAACCACTTGCCTCCCATGAAAAGCATAGAACCAGTTGTGCCTTGGGGCACCATCTTGCCGGCCACCTCTCCTTAAGGGTACAACATTAGCACCTTGTGGATGAACCTACTTACCCTTGTTGCCATTACAAAGACAATCTATTTCTTTATGCCCCATTTCCCCACAACCATAATAAGCACCGGTATTCCTCAAGATGGGCCACCATGACCCTTACCAAACTTTGGACACATATCAATAGGAGCCATACCCCTCACACCTTGGGCCCTCGAAAAATCATTGGCAACCCTTTTTTCAAATGCATGAGAAGACCCTTGGCCTTTATAGAACCGACGACCTTTTTGGAACTTACCCTAAAAATGGGCCCTCTTGGCCTCATGACCACTTCACTTCTTCAATTTCTCCTCTTCCATTTGTTTGGCGTAGGTCATAAAATGGGACAAGTCCATGTCACCAATAAACATAGCAGATCAGCATTCTTCACCACTAGGTCGGACACCCATCATGAACTTGTTCATTCTAGACCTTGGGTCGGCAACCATGTAAGTAGCAAACTTTGAAAGTTGGTTGAAATTGAGGGCATATTCCCTCACATTCATTGACCCTTGTCTCAAATTCATAAATTCCACCAATTTAGCTTCCTTAAGCTCAATAGGGAAGAACTTGTTTAGGAAAGGCACTTTGAACTCTTCCCAAAGCACCACATAGTTGACTCCCTTCTCTTTTTTCCATTAGTTGTACCATAGTTATGTTACCCCTTTAAGTTGGTAGGCCGCCAACTCTGCCTTTTCTTCTGGCCTCACACCCTTGATAGCTAATATCTTGTAGACCTCATCAATGAACTCTTGAGCGTGCTAATTCAGCTTTGCCGATAGTGTTCCGAGGGATTCATTCTCCTGAAGTCTCTCACCCGAGAAGACGGTGTAGGATCATAAGGGGGTTGGGCCCTTTGATTGGCTTGATTAGCCACAACTTGTGCAAGTAAGGTGAGAGCATCCCTCAGCTCTCCATTGGCCGGTTGCTCCTCGGGTGTGCGAGCTCGTCTTCTTCTTGTGTTAGGCATGATCTAGCATAGCAAAGAACAATCATTAGGGGAGGAAAACTTACTTCTACTTTATATAATGACTTAGAACATGATGAAGGGAAATATTTCCTAAAACGTCTCATAGCCTCCCACTCATAGTTGTGGTGCACAACACAATCATGAATATGACTCTAATCAACGTAGTGTGTTGGACTTCGAGGATCTAACAACCTAGTGCTCTGATACCACCTTTGTCATGACCCAAGCCTGGGGCCTAGACATGATCAGCAAATGAGGAACTCGAGTGGACCCTAAATAAGCCTTGTAGCATATCATTACACATCCTTGGTCGTAGAAGCAATAAAACATGACATTGGAGATATGCATAACAATGAAAATGGGAATAAGGGTAAACTTTCATATCATAATATCGAGGAACAAGAGAGTTAAGACTCATAAATACATAATATATCCAAAAATACCTAAACTACATAGATAAGAGCAGGGCCCACGATAAGCAAGCGGGCTCACCCTCATAGTTAATACATAACATAAGAGAAATGATAGTCTAAGTACATATCAAGAGATCATAATTTACTTCTCTGGAATAGAGGACTCACCATAAGCTAGAGAGACAATCATACTAGCCATGTGGAGGAGGAGGGTTATCAAGCAGTGCTCTCATTCCTACATGGTGATATCATGTAGGCATATAGTATGCCTTAGTACATTTGAATGTACTAAGTAGGTGAGATGCAATGCAATAATAGATAGGCATCATAATCAAAATGTTTAATTCAGCAATAAATAAGCATATGCCAATATGACATGCATGAAAGATACTTAAAGTAAATCATACTTTCATATAGCATAACATGTGTGTAGGGAGTGACCATGCCTCATAGCCTCTTACTCATAGTTGTGGTGCACTTCACAACCATGTACAAGACTCTAATCGATGCGGTGTGTTGGATTTTAAGGACTATTAACAACCTAGTGCTTTGATATCAAGTTTGTCACGACCCAAGCCTAGAGCCTAGACATGACATGACGAATGGGAACCCAAAAAGACCCCAAACAAGCCTCTTAGTATATCAATTACACATCCTTAGTCGCGGAAGCAATTAAACAACAACAAGAGAGTAGAAATAAGGATAAAGGGGCTAGGGCAAGTTTCTAGATAACAATAAGCAAACAAGAGCAAGAACATAACATAATTACATCACTTATCCAACAACACCTCTAAACATAGACTTGACTGGGGGCCAAGACATTTTTCAGGCTCACCCTCATTGTATCAAGAGTTCAAGATAAAGAAATGACATAACAAAAAGTAGTATAGCTAGTGTCCCCGGACTTGAGGACTCATCAAAGTTTATCTTCAAGATATCATAACTAGCCTTGTGGAGGGTAATCATGAGGAGCTCCAGTTCCTACATGGTTACATCATGTAGGAATAGAGCATGCATTAGTACATTGTAGGATGAAATGCAACAAAACATAGCCGATATAATCAAAATGCATAATAATAAGCAATATATAAGCATAATTTCAATATGATATGCATGATTAATGATTGAAGTAAAACATGCTTGTAAATCATTCAACTTGCATAGAATGTAATACATGTGTGGGATGAGACCTCAACCAACATAGAATAAGACCAAGCAAGCTACAACGTGAAATCTCGATGATTACCCCCCACCGGTAAAGATGTGATCTACTTGCCAAGGTAAACCATACTCCACCTTACCGGAGCCCATCCCATTTCGGAGAAGGAACCTTCCTTACGGGAGCCCATCCCATTTCGAGAAGGATTTCATAAGAAACTTCACCGTACAGGAGCTCATCCCATTTAGGGAAGAACTTCAAGAGAAAGTGCACTAAATTGATCCACTAGTATAGGAAGGGTATAACATAATCCTATGTTGGCACATAGTTCAAGGAAAGCGAGCAAACCCTCCATCCATCGGTGCTAAGTCTAATCTCACAGAATACTTATAATACTCATACTTTAATAACTTGCAATAAACATGGAATCATGACAAGACTAGATCTAACATACTAGATCTTTATTGGTGAGCCTAACTTGAAACATGAGAATAGATCATCATCAAAACATTACCCTTGTATTAACATCAAAGGCTCACAAGATGTAAAATCTTTGAAAATAGGGCTTAACATCATTCTTGCATAACACTAGGTAATTTAATGAATTCATAACATACTTGATAGCCCATATCCATCATGAAGTCACTTGGCTTGTAAAACATGTACATATATTGAGAATTCTTAACTCTGCATTTTATCAAACACTTTGTGAGTGTGTAATGCTTGTCCAAAACCATGCATTTCAAGAGTAAAATCATGTGAGAAAACTCAATGCAAACTAACCCACCAACATATTGCAAAACCCTCATTTGAAATACATCAAAATCCATCATCAGATCTCATAATTGATCATAGTTTGATAGCCCAAAAACATACATAGTCTCAATAAACAAAATCAACTCATAGTATAAGCTTGAGATAGATAAACATGCATATTTAATCCACATCTCATAAACTCCCAATATATTTCTTACTTATAATCCATAATAAAAGATACCCATAGATACTACTTGAAAACATACAATTTCATAAGATAGGAAGATTGGACACCATGGGTGAAAGGACCCAATGGTTAAAACCCACATGCCACAAATTTGGAGATGTCCATGATGAAGATTTGAATGAGAACTTGAAGCTTGAATAAATTTCTTGAAATCTGGAATGAGTTTGGGACACTTAAATTTGAGTGAAATATTTGGTTAAGTGTTAGAGAGGGTTTTGGGGAATGTCTTGAATGACATCTGGTTGAAAAATGACTTAGTATAGATGTTTTTAGCATAGAAGATCATTGGGGCGAAGACTCCAATGTTTTAGTCGAAACTGAAAATTAAGGAAGTTACAACACTCAGCGATGGATTCGCGTCGCGGAGCAAACGCCAATTGCCACTGGAAATTGAAAAGTTGGCGAAAATGAAATTTCTCGATGGGTCCTCTAAAATCGGGGTTATACCCATCTCCACTCAATT
The DNA here is from genome assembly GCA_026153255.1 of Solanum medicagineum. Lineage (NCBI taxonomy): Eukaryota > Viridiplantae > Streptophyta > Magnoliopsida > Solanales > Solanaceae > Solanum > Solanum medicagineum. The sequence goes on from JAPFFP010046097.1 coordinate 10,751, forward strand.
TTGTCCCCGAGCAAGAATATGAGTTTGAATTTTTGATATCACACATGGATTTTGAAATATATAGAAATTACGGTTATGGGCATTTCAGAGGCACATTTTTTGGCACTTTTGGGGCATTTCAACTATGATCTATTATGAGATTTGATGATGGATTTCAAGGTATCATACATGATGGTTTTACTATGTGTTTGTGGGTTGATTTACATTGAGTTTTCTCATATTATTTCATTCTTGAATTGCATGCTTTTGAACTAGCATTACACACCCACCGAGTATTTGATAAAATATTTTGACAAGGATTCTCAAGTTGTTGATATTCTATTACATGGTGTATAAGTCAAGGGACTTTATGATGATTGAGGGATTGTAAGTATGTATTTAAGTAATGAAAAGTTTCTATAGTGTTTCAAGTTGACCACACCTTGTTGGGGGGGGGGGGCGGGGGAGTTTGACATGC
>JAPFFP010046098.1:0-11206 GCA_026153255.1 Solanum medicagineum
CCGTGCGCTGGTGCATGGGCGACCCATGGCTGGCAAAGCGGACAATATATGCACGTGTGGGTCCGGGCTGTTACACAAAGCATGACATATGATATGAGTATGTTATGATGATGAAATGAGGTTATGTAGATGATTATTCCTATATGAAGTGTTATGCTAGAGCATATGATAAATCTTATACAAAGTGATGCATAAGACGATGCCTAATCCGGGGGGACAATAGCCCGGGTAACCTATCGAGGGGTCAATAGCTTGGTAACTGAGGTGGGGGTTAGTACTCACCAACCATATGAGGGGTTCGTACTTCGCCATATGGATAATAGGTGTGAATGTTATTAACCATGTGAGGGGTGCATACCTCACCACCTAGGGTGATGGGGTGTGACCATCACCATGTTAGCCCAACACAATGTTGGATAGCTTGCTTGGTCTCATATTCCCATATGCTATCTTATATGAGCATGAGTTATTTAAGCATGTTTTACTTAGGCATTGCTTATTCATGCATATTGCTATATTATGCCCATTGCTTATCGTTATGCATTTTGGATTATGATGCTTATCTCTTGTTGCATTGCACCCCACATACTTAGTATATTCAAACATACTAATGCATACTCTTGCCTACATCATATCACCATGTAGGAACCGGTGCCCAAGTTGATCATCCTTCTCATCCACGTGGTTAGATCGGTACTACTCAAAGATAATTGGTGAGTCCTCCATTTTGGAGACCTTAGTCTATATTATTCCTATTATGTGTTGAGACATTCCATCTTATGTTCTATTTTGACTATGAGGGTGAGCCCGGTAGCTTTGCCTTGGCCCCCGCTCTATCTATGTATTAGAGGTATTTGTTGGACACATTATGTATCTATGTCATGAGCTTGCCTTTGACTCTTGATTATGATGTTTATATAATCTACCCTTAGTCCCATTGCCTTATTCTTACTCTTTATGTTTTTATATGCTTACGCGACCAATGATTTGTAATGATAAGTTAAGAGGCTTGATTGGGGTTCCCTCGGGATCCCCATTTACCGTGTCATGTCTATGCTCTAGGCTTGGGTCGTGACACCTAAGAATGAAATCTGGAATTTTTCCAAGTATTAGCAGTTCCCACAAAGGTTTTTACGAGCCGTAAGTTTTTCCATGAGACGTAACTCCTACTCGTGTAATGATGGCCAACTTGATGAAATTTGGGATTTTCAAGGATTCAAATATACGATTTATCAGACGGCTTGTCTAACGACTTATGAAATGTAAGTACGATTGTGGAATGAGGATCTAAGAATGTTTTTGATGTTCCAACATGTTAGCAAATGAAAGCCCTCTCTTACGGCCCACAGATTGGACCATGGCCCGTAAATGGGGTATCTTGGTCCTGTCCAACAGGTGTGTTTTTAAACAAGGTAGTTTGGGCCATTGCCATTACTTTATGCCTATACTACATCATTTTATCGCCCAAAGGAACCTTTTTCATTCCACTACAACCCTAATAGACCCCGTTCCTCTTCATTCTAAAATATTTTTAATCCCAAATCCCTCCTAAACTCTCCCAACTTCTTCAGGGCTCTCAAAAAAGAAGTACAAGCTAGGGTTTTGGATCTCCCATATCCAAATCAGATTTCATTCCATTAAATCACCAAGTATGTCAGTTTGACTGTGGAAATCTTTCCTCCGCAAGTCCAACCATTCTTACTTTTCAACTACAAGAGATTTATGGATGTTTCTTATGAACTCTTTTATATGATAATATAATAAAGAGATTTATGATATTTTACTTATGTATATGATTATGAATTGGAAAGCCATATGAAACTTACGAATTTTATGAGGGTTAATGATACCCTAGCTACGTCTTGTTATGCTATATGGTTGGTTATTTTGAATAATATTCAAATAGTTCCATTGTACTCTTTTTATGCCTTTCACTTAGAATTGCATGGTTTAAACTTGTGTACATGTGCCCACCATGATTTAATTAATGTTGTATGGCAAGCTTCTATATTATTGAGGGTCTTATGGCAAGATTATGTAAACTATGAATATTATGAATTTTGAAAGGGCTATTATGCTTGTTATGATATATGAGAATATTGTGAAAGATATCAATGATATGAATCTTTGTTCTTTGATATTATGAAGCTTTTTGGTTTTGATGATCTACTCCATGACATTGCTACAATATTATGATTCTTTACAATTGATGGCTATAAGTATGATTTGAATATTCCTTGGGATTGTGACCTAGCATCAAGAGGACATTGGAAGACAACCATTGTCTCATAGCTATGTTGCCACTATCGGTTTGTGAGTTAGCTGATGTATCCATATAACGCATGCTACATGATTAACCAAAAAGAGTGGTGTTCCCATATGACATATGTTAGTAAAATGTCGAAATGGGTGGTTTTCTCGTAAGGTTGTTGTCATAAGTTAACCGAAATGGGTGGTGCTCATGTATGGTGTTTGTGAAGTATTTTCTAAAAATGGGGGAGTTCTTGTAATGTTAGTGCTTGGTTGACCATGGGAAAATAGACCACTTCTAGTCCGGTGTAGAGTGAACATCGGGATTTCAAGTAGTAGCTCACTTGGTCTTACATGTTAGTTATGATCTCTTCCCATCTATGTATGATATGTTATATGAATTGATAATTTCTCATGCATATTTAGATTATGGCATATGAGCATCCATGATATATTAAGTTTATACCCTTTGATTATTGTTATGCATATTGTTCGATTATGGCTTGTGTTTTTTGTTATATTGAAACCTACATACTTAGTACATTCCAAGTACTAATGTATACTTTTTGCCTACATGATCTAACCATATACGGACCAGAGCTCTTATCAGTCCTCCTCCTCCCTGTACCTAGACGATTCGATTGAAGATTACCTTTGGTAAGTCCTCCACATTCGGGGACAATAGCCATTTACTTTATTGCCTTAATTAGACTTGTATATTTTTGGATACTATCTATTGAGGGTAAGCTCGGAAGATGTCTTGGCCCCCATTCTATTCGTAGTAGCAGTGTTGTTGGATATTTAAATATGTATGTATTGAGCCCGACTCTTATTATGCAATGTATTATGAAAGACTCCCTTAGTCTCTTGTACCTCTTATGTGTTGAATTCTTGATGTGTGGTTGACATGAAAGTTCTAAGTTCCTAATTTCTCCCATAGCATAAGTCATACTTACTCGCCCCTTAGACTTTATTTCTATGTGGTCAATGATAATTCTCTGATCCATATAGCATTCATCCAAAGACCCGCTTCCCTAGAAATTGTGTTACTTGCTTAATTTATGCTTCAGCAACCAAGAATGTGCAATGTATGCTTAAGAGGCCTGTTTAGGGTTCCTTCGAGTTTCCCATTTTCCGTGTCACTTCTAGGTAGTAGGCTTGCATCATGATAAAGCTTGAATCATGTATTTTTGTAAATGGCCATTGGAAATTTGACACACCATGTCAAGTAGAGTCTTTTTCATGGTTGTGAGGTGCACCAAAGCTATGAATGAGAGGCTATGAGGCATTTTAGGAATGAAGTAATTATTCATACTCTATATCGTGCTATAGATTTGACTTAGGGCTTCCTACATCTTATAGATGGTCTTTTCTCTTCTAAATATGCCTCAAAGATGATATGATCAATGAGATCACACACCGAAGGATGAACCGGCCCCTCCGGCTCTATAAGTTCCCTAAGGAGAGGAAGGAGTCACTCATGCAGTACCGTAATGTGGTCACATTTTTTGGCAAGGGTAGTGGCCAAGCAAGGGGCTCAAGCTTCTCATGCTTGTACCCCCTCCTCAAAGGTGAAGGATTTCACAAGAATGAATCCTTCTGGAGTTCTATGGCTCCATAGTTGAAGAAGACCCCCAAGAGTTCATCAATGAGGTGTGCAAAGTTCTTGACATTTTGGGGTTAGCTCGAAGGAGAGGCGGAATGAAATGCCTAAAAAGTGCCTTAAAATGTGCCTCAGAATGCCCAGAATTTTAGATTCCATATATCTCAATACTTCATATTCTTGTTAAGGGGGTCCAAATTACGTGAAAAAGGGTCTAACCCCGATTTAAGAGCAAACGATTAGCAATTTCAATTTTTATAATTTTTCTTATCCAGAATCGATCTACGATAGCATCCTAATGTGCAACTATCGTGGACATATGTTAATTTGACCTCCACGATAGGTCCACATCGCGAACCTATGTATTTTGTTGCCAGTGATTTCTATCTCGGTCCAAGGCTTTTGGTCTTGGGCCCAAGTTTTCCCAAACGTGTTCTTACTTATACATAGCCTTATTTCACCCTCTTATCATCCTAAACATTTCCGAATACTCACTCAAACACTTAGTCATATTTTCACTCCCAAATTCAAGTCCCAAACCCTCATCCTAGACTAAAGTTCTTCTTTAAGGTTCTCCTTCAAGCTTCAAGTCTCCATCTCCAATCTTCACCAAGCTCATCTCTAAGCTAAGGTATATGAGTTTCTTTCATGGGTTCCTTTCACCCATGATACCCAAACCTCCTTTTTCTCAAATTGCATGATTTAAAGTTGATTTACAAATGGGTCATAAATATTATGGAATTCACTGCATACTATGTTAAAGCTATGTAAAGTTATGACTGTTTTGCGATGTTTTGAGCTATAAATCTTTGATTTATTGTAAGATTTGAGAAGGAGCATTGATGTATATTGCTTGAGGGTGTTGCACGGTGTTGATTGATGGTTTTACAATGAATTTTCTTGCATGATTTCATCTCTATATTCCATGATTTTATACTAGCATTACACACCCTCTAAGTGTTTGATAAAATGTTCGGATCTAGTTCTTAAGGAGTTGAAGGTCCAAAGCATGAGATATGATATGAACGACTATATAGTGATGATATGAGCTTATGTATATGATATACTCTATATAAAGTGCTGCATTAGACCATAACCGATCTGGGAAGATAAGAGCTTGGGTAACCATGTTAGGGATTTGTTCTCATCAACCATGTGAGGGGTTTGTACTTCACCACCGTGTTGATAAGGTGTGATTATCATCAACCATGCGAGAAGTTTGTACCACACAACCACCAAGGGGTTTGTACCTTGAATAGCTAGCTTAGTCTCTTCTACGCATATGATATCCTGTATGAGCATGAGTTACTTATGCATGTTTTACTTAAGCATTGATCATACGTCATATTGTTATACTATGCCTATTGCTTAATATTATGCATTTTGATTATAATGCCTATCTAATGTTGCATTGCATCCTATATACTGAGTACATTCAAATGTACTAACACATACTCTTGCCTACATGATATCACCATGTAGGAACTGGAGCCCAAGTTGATCATCCCCCTCCACATGGCTAGTTCAATGCTACTCAAGCTAGTTGGTGAGTCCTCCACTTCGGGGACCATATTCTACTCTCTCTCTCTCTTGTTATGTATTGATACACTCTTCTCTATGTTCTATTTGACCATAAGGGTGAGTCCAGTTTCTTTGTCTTGGCCCCCGCTCTTATCTATGTAGTAGAGGTAGTTGTTGGACATATTATGTATCTATGATATGAGTTGACTCTTGTCTACTGACTATGGTAATGTGTAAGTTTTTTTCCTTAGTCCCTTTGCCCCTATTCTTGCTCTTTAATGTTTTTATATGCTTCTGCGATCAATGATGTGTAATGACAAGTTAAGAGGCTTGTTTGGGGTTTCCTTTGGGTTCCCCATTCACCGTGTCATGTCTAGGCCCTTGGCTTGGGTCGTGAGATGGAACTATCATCCTATTAACTAAAAGGCCTTGCTCAATTGTGGTTTTTTCAATGGAAGGATGATAGAGGGATGGAGAGCCTATCACTTGGGAAGAATTCAAGGTCGTGTTTCTCAACAATTTCTTTCCCATTGAGCTAAGAGAGGCAAAGATAATGGAGTTTATAAACCTCAAGCAAGGTTTGATGAGTGTTATAGTGTATTCCCTGAAGTTCAAAAACCTCTCAAAGTATGCTCCTTACATGGTTGCCGACCCTAGGGTAAGGTTGCACAAGTTCGTGTTGGGAGTGTCCAACATGATCTATGATGAATGCCACACCGCTTTGGGTATAAGAACTATGGACTTCTCTAGACTCATGACTTATGCTGTGCAACTTGAAGGGGAAAAGCTTAGAAAGATGATGAGTGGAGATTATAGTAGGACTCGGTATGATGATGATTTTTGAGGTACCAAGGGTGGTCACTTCTAACATGGCCACAAGTTCCAAGGCCAAGGGTCCTCCAATGCTCAAGGTCAAAGATTTGCTAATGATAGGGGGCCCAACCATAGAGTTCAAGCTATTATTGGTGGCCAAATCATTCCTTGGTGTGGAAGTTATGGTAAGAATCAGGTGGCAGGTGGTACAAGGATATGAGTACTTGCTTCAGGTGCGGCAAAATGGGCCACAAGATTGTGGATTTTCCAAACAAGGGTAGGGATGGTCATCCCCAAGGACAAGGTGCTCATGGTAACTAACGAGAACAATATGGCCAACAAGGAGATTCCCAATTCCACAATCACTTTTCTATTCGTCAAGGGAGGCAAACGGTGGATGAGGCATCCAATGTTATTACTAGTATGTTAAAGATCTATAGTCTTGATGTGTATGCTTTATTAGATCTGGTTGCCACTCTCTCTTTCATTACTCCTTTTGTTGCTAATGAAATTCATGTGTGTTCTGAGTTGTTGTGTGAATCCTTTGAAGTGTCTACCCTATTGGTGAGTCTGTTGTTGCCAAAAGAATTTATAGGGATTATCCCATGTCTATATTGCATATAACCTTACCATATAATTTGTTGAGCTTGACATGGTAGATTCTGACATCATTCTTGTGATAGATTGGTAACATCCATACCATACTTCCATAGATTGTATAACCTATAAGGTTAGGTTCCAATTTCCTAATGATCTAATCCTTGAATGGGTAGATCATGATACAGTGGTTAAGGGTAAGTTCATCTCTTGTCTTAAGGATCAGGAGTTTATTTCTAAGGATTGCATATACCATCTAGTAAGAGTTATGGATGCTGATTCTTAAGTCCTCTGATTGAGTCGGTTCCTAGGATTGATGAGTTTCTTGATATCTTTCCTGATGAACTTCCTAGTGTTCCTCTTGAAAGGTAGATAGACTTCGATATATACCTCCTCCCCGATACCTAATCCATATCTATTCCTTGTTGACTTATGGCCCCAACGAAGTTGAAGGACCAATTAAGAGATTTGTTGGAGAAGGTTTTCATAAGGCCTAGAAAGTCACCTTGGAGTGTGCTAGTATTGTTTGTAAGAAAGAAAGATGATTCACTTAGAATGTTCTTTAATTATCAGTAACACAACAAGGTTCCGTGAAGAACAAGTATCCTTTCATAAGGATAGATGACCCATTTGATCAACTACAAGGAGCTAGCCACTTCTCAAGGATTGACTTTCATCCGGGTATCATCAATTGAAGGTAAGGTAGTGTGATATTGATGTGCTATCAAAATAGAACATTTTTTATGCTTAAAACTAGGAGTTTTGTGTGTGCTCAAAGCTATGTTAGTTGATTTGATGTGTTTTTATGTTTGTTTTGCAGGATTATAGGGTTGGCATCATTTTTGGGCAAAGTGTGCAAAAGTTGTAGAACGTGCTAATATACAAGACCATTTACGAGCCGTGGAAAATTCCATGGTCCATAAAGTTGGTTCCATGCCGAAATCCAGTGAAAGGAGATTTTTTGAAGTTGAGTCTATGAATATGCAGACGAGCCATTAGAATTTCTATAAGTTGTAAACTTGGTATTATGCCCTGAGGATCAGAAAGTGGGGAGTTGCTGAAAAGTCATAAGACGAAACCTTTTAAGGTCGTAGAACTTTATACAGCCCTTAGAAGGTCTCGTAGAAGTCATACCCAAGATTGCTGAAAAATTCACGAAGCCCTGGACTAAGGGCCGTAAAACTTTATACGGCCTATAGAGGTGACCGTAAAGCCTGTTGACCTAATTTTCCTATTCCATTTTAATTTTGTATTTTAAATATGATAAATAGTTTTTTAGGTTATTTTTAACACAAAACAGTAGAGAATAGTACAGAGCTTGAGAGAAACATTGGGAGACACTTGTGAAACATTATTTTATGTGCTTAATTCAATCTTGATTCTAGATGAAAAGCACTCAATTATGTTATTCAAAATCATGATTCTTCTATCTACACTGATAATGATTAGCTAAATCCACATCTCGGATTGTGGAAACCATGAAGAACTAACAAAGTAAAATCAGATAATTAGTAATTCTTGAAAACTGTGCATGCATGTTTAACTAATTCTCTTCGGTTTAAATGTCTTTTAATGGTGGCCAAAGTTAGAACTCACCTAGTGTTATTGACTGGATCAAGGTAGTAATAAATATAAAAAGATATTAATTAACAGGATTCGATTGATGTTTTTCTTCTAATCAACCAAATTGGATCAAGGGGAGGTTGTACTGGAACAATAGGTAAGTGTTTGTAATGTCACACCACATGGATTGATCAAATCACGTAGTGAAATATGCCTCTCACCTGGATTAAAGGGTTTGGTATACTTAACTTACCGTTTTACAAGCCACACCCTAGAACAGAATCTGGTTATCTGGTAATGCCACGTTGGGGAATCATAGGGAACACAATACCCTAGTTACTCTTCATACTGATTTTTCACTTGTCTTCATCTAGGATTTCTTTTCACAGTTTTTGCAAACCCCCCCTTTTTCGGGAGATATGTAGGTTAATTAACTTGAATTGCTTTAAATTCCTCTAGGTCTACCATATTCCCTATAAGATCGGCGCTAACGTCAGTTAGGTTATATGTCTTGACAACGACCACTTTAGCCTTCAAAGAGGAGGTATAGCTTGGGTGACATCATGATTTTGGCGCCATTGTTGGGGAATACGACTAGACTTCTTTAATTTGAGTAGTTTGAGAATTAATCCTTATTTCACTTATTTTAGGTTTTTGTTCTTTTTCAGCGTGCAGGTGTAGTGTATGCACAACACATGAAGTTGAGGCATTACCTTGATTCCCTTTGACCCAGAAATCTAGAGAACATTGAGAAGGATGGCCCAAGACAATGCAAACAATGCATTTAATACATCTTTGAATAAGAACCAGAATCAAAATGAGAACGATAATAAGCTACCTCCACTTGAGGACATTGATCCACAACCACAGGACCTCAACGCCAAAGCTTATTAATGGAAACAATATTTGCTAAATCCTATGGCTATGGATGTTACTTGAGCTATTGTATTACCACCACTATTGGATAACACAACGTTCATTGTTTTGAGTGTGTTGCTTTAGGTGTTGCAAAATTGTGGGTTGTTCGTGGCCCTACCATCAAAGGATCTGTATATCTATCTATACAATATTGTATTTATCTGTAAGAGTGTTATGGAAACTCAGAATCTATGTATGGATATCGTGGGCATTGTTTCTTCCTATTATCTCTAGTAGGCAATGCAACTCTATGGCTATCTAAACTCGCGCAGAGTTCGATCACAAGTTGGGCTGAGTTTTCAAAGGCCTTTTTAGAGAGGTTCTTCCCGAAATCGAAGAAACTCAAGTTGAAAGACCAAATCAACAACTTTGATCAACTTCCTGGTGATTAAATCAGTACCATGCTGGAGAGGTTTATAAAGTGTTTGAGGAGTATCCCTAACCACAAGATAGTTGGTGATGCCTTGGTGGAGATTTTCTATCACGCCCTGGATAAGAATAGCCCAGTATGTGCTGACACTGTCATGGGTGGCGTGTTTTTAGATCAACCATTTTCAAGGGTTGATAAGTAAATTGAAAGAGTGATCAAGAGAAATCATGCATGGGGAATGAACGATAGGTCCTCTACCAGGAGCTCATGTCCAGTCATTACTAGTTCAGCGCAAGCCAAAATAAATAAGGAGGTGGTGCAGGAGCTAACTCAGATAAGTACCAACATGGAGGTGTTGATAAAACAGAATCAGGAACAAGTTAATGCGGTTGTTCTTCAACCTTCATGAGCACCCATTGTAACACCCCACACCTTACACGATTAATCAGTTCTTGAAAAGATCTATCACACTATGGAGTGAATGATTTGATCAATGAATATTCGATTCTTTCTTCAAGGGGCACCAATCTCCCCCGGCAAAGATCTATCTGCGCGAAGCCGACCTATGGATAGAAAGAAAGATGCAGGAAAGGTGCGAAGCAAAGAAGAAATCCAAATTTGCTTTGGGAGTGTGAGATAAGCAGACGGGGAGTACGCAGCCGAACAACCGCTGGGGTTTCCAGCAGTGATAGCTGAACTAATCAGATGGGCTGCCCCAAACCTGGAGCTGACATTTAAATCGAAAACCAACATCGGGTCCCGGCTATCCGAAAAAAGCAGAGTGCTAAAGCATGGGTGTTTTGTATCCATTGAGCAAAAACGGGTTGTAATTGTATAGCGGTATCTGAAAACATATCTTGAGGACGCCCTAAAGCGCTCATGGTATCATTATGAATATACAAACCAAAACAGTGAAAGCCTAGAAATATACATGCCCAGTTGAGATGGGATATGATTGCATCATGATGCCTAAGGTAGGGGGAAAGTCTAAAATTCCTAGTCATACTTTTCTGAAGGAAGTAAACAACCTTTCACTTGTCTAAGTCTCTTTTGCTTTGGGACTTAGCCTAGTTGCCCCGCTTCCTTCACTCGACTAAGCAACGAATTCTTATCCCAAACCTGTCCCGAGGATAGGCTAGATGCGGTATCAGAATAGAATAGGGGCATCGAGACCGATTGAGAAGGTGAATCAAACCCAACGAAACAAGAAACGCTGCTGAAAAAGGAACAAAGGCAGTGGATGCAATACAACACAGGATCAGCTGATGAAGCTAGAAAGGCATAGCCAAAGTTCACTAATGGGTAGTTGTTTCAGACTAGTTGAATAGGAGGATCACTATGACTATAGCCATTGGTAAGTTTACCAAAGACGAAAATGAATACTAGTACAATTCAAAAGAAACATGACATGAAATGGACAAATTGATGCTAAATTTTAAAAGTGCTTGAATCTCGTGTTAATGGGCTATATGTGCGTCTAACGCTTAAGGGGACCGAGGGTATACATGTTTTGCATTGAATTAAGGAGATTACGGCCTTAAATGAAGTAAAATAATTGAGGTGCTTATAGG
>JAPFFP010046099.1:0-11206 GCA_026153255.1 Solanum medicagineum
TTGCCTTTGAACAAGAATATGAAGTCGAATTTGCACTTCGGGGACCTTAGTATATGTTTCTCTTATTATGTACTGAGACACTCTTCTTTATTTTCTATCTTGACTATGAGGGTGATTCCGGTTGCTTGTCTTGGCCCCCGCTCTTATCTATGTGGTAGAGGTATTGTTGGACATACTATGTATCTATGATATGAGTCTTGACACTTTGTCTCTTGATTTTGATATTATGTAAGCTTTTGCCCTTAGTCCCTTGCCCTTGTTTTCTAAACGTTCGCATATTACATAAGTATTAATCTCTCTCCCTTAGTCCCACCCCTTGTTTATGTCTCTTATGTTGTTTTACATTGCTTCTGCGACCAAGGATGTGTAATGATATGCTATGAGGCTTATTTGGGGTTCCTCAGAGTTTCGCATTTGCCGATCACGTCTAGGCCCTAAGATTAGGTCGTAACAGTCCTCTACTTCGGGGGCCTTAGTCTAAGTTTCTCTTACTATGTATTAAGCCCTGTTGCTTTTGTCTTGGCCCCCGCTCTATCTATGTAGTAGAGGTGTTGTTGGACATGCTATGTATATATGGTATGAGCTTTGACTCTTTGGTCTTTTGATTAAGATGTTATACAAGCTTTCACCTTAGTCCTTTTGCCCTATTTCTACTTTCATATGTCATTTAAATACTGCCATGATGAATGATGTGTGATGGTAAGATAAGAGGCTTGTTTGGGTTTCCCTTCGGTTCCTCATTCACCGTGTCACGTTTAGGCCCTAGGCTTGGGTCGTGACAAAAAGTTTGTAATAGCCCATCAATGGCTTAAGAATTCTTGTCATGACATTTTATCAAACACTTGGTGGTTATATAAAGACACATGTTCTAAATCATGCAAAGTCAAGTATGGATCATGAAATAGTAAGATCAATGCATTTCAAAATCATTAAAATCAGCCCAACCATATCATAGTAAAAGCCCATCTTGGGTATCGTGAATTTCACATAAAAATTTCACAATAATTCATAGTTTTACATAGCTTGAATCATGCATAATCTCAATAGACATAGATCAACTCATGGGATAAATTTGAAAATAGATATTCATGCATAATCAATTGATACGTGATAAAACTCCAACATAATTAATCTCATAATTCAAAATAAGAGATACTCATAAAGTAATACAACACAAAATCTTGCAATTTTCATAAAATAGAAAGGTTGGACTCCATGGGTGAAAGGACCTAATGGATGAAACCAACATACTATAAACTTGGATTTTTTGAGATGAGCTTGGTGGAAACTTGAAGCTTGGATTGGATCCTTGAGTCCTAAAATTGAGTTAAAATCCTTAGATTTGAATGAGTGATTTGATAGAGTCTTAGACAGCTTTTACAGAGGGTTTTTGAATGATATAAGTTGAAAAAATGGTTAAGGATGGGAGATTTCTGTTTAAATATGCGTGGGGCAATGGCCCCAATGCCTTTGGTCGAAATAGAAAAACAAGGTAAAAACTAACATTGGTCTGCGTCCTTGGCGCAACGTAGACCCATCGCGGACAACAACTATTTTCCAAAAAATTAGCGAAAATTATTTTTCACTATGAGTCTGCTAAAATATGGGTTATACCCATTTCCCACTTAATTTTTCCCCCTGATCGAGATATGACATTGGATTTTTGAAATCATTCACGGATTTTGAGATATATGAAAATTATGATTATGGGGCTTTCCGAAGCACATGTGGGGCAATTTCACCCCCTATCCAAGAGGTTGTCCACAAAGAGATCATCAAATGGTTGGATGCAGGAGTAATTGACCAAATTGTCAATAGTGAATTGGTGAATCCGGTGCAGTGCGTTCCAAACAAAGGAGGTGTCACAGGGGTACCAAATGCCAACAATGAGTTGATCCCGATGCGGCCAGTCACAGGATGGAGGATATGTATGAATTACAGAAAGCTCAATGCTTTGACAGTAAAAGATCACTTCCCTATGTCATTCATGGATCAGATGTTGGATTGCCTAGCTAGAGAGGGGTGGTACTACTTTCTTGATGGGTATTCAGGCTACAATCAGATCACCATTGCTCCTGAGGATCAAGAGAAGACAACATTTACATGTCCCTATAGTACCTTCGCATTAAGAGGATGTCATTGGGGTTGTGTAATGCCCCAGCAACATTCCAGAGATGCATGATGCCCCGCTTCTCAAACATGGTGGAAGACACTATTGAAGTCTTCATGGATGACTTCAGTGTGGTTGGAGACTCATTTGAGGATTGCTTGAAATAGCTTCATGCAGTTCTGCAAAGATGTGAGGAGAGTCATCTGCTACTGAATTGGGAGAACTCTAACTATATGGTGAAAAAGGGCATTGTTCTGGGGCACAGGATATCCAAAATAGGAATTAAGGTCGATAGAGTTGAGGTGGAGGTGATCGAGAAACATCCCTCGCCGATCTCAGTAGAGGGTGTAAGGAGTTTCTGGGACATGCAGTATTCTATCAGAGGTTCATAAAAGATTTCTCTAATATTTCACACTCATTATGCAAATTGCTGGAGAAAGATGCTAAGTTTGTGTTTGATGATTCAAGCCTAAAAGCCTTTGAAGAATTCAAGAAGAGGTTGATCTCAGCGACCATCATAGTAGCGCCAGACTGGTCCAAGCCTTTTGAAATCATTTGTGATGTATGTAAGACCCTACCTATGAGGGGTATAAGAGATGCAAGAAAATAAGCTTTGAAAAATTCTTAGAGAAACTGTCAGCGTTTACGAAAGGGTTTCATGATTCGTAAGGTGGACGATGGCTCGTATATGGTGTCGTGGAACCTGGTCAGACTTGGTGAAATTTAAGATCTTTTAAGAGTTTAATCTATTGTTTGTCAAAAGATCCTCGGAACTTTCTACGAGTCATAGATCCTATCGTAGAGGCATTTTGTGACAAATTCTAGCAACTCAAATTTCAAGACCTTAGTTTACGAAAGGTCGTCTACGGCTTGTAAAATGCTCTACGGCCCGTATACAGGGTCTCGTAGTCCTGTCTAGTGTCTTTCATAGGGGAGGTTCCAAACTTTCTTATTTCTATACAATCTTCATATATCCTTCCAAGACCCCTCATGCAATTCCAAGCCCCTCTCTCATCAAGTCAAGCGCAAATGATTCCAGTCGCCTAAGTTCTAGTATGAGTTCGTATATGTGTCAACTTCAAATCATCATATCTCTTAGCACATAATAAATTAGAAGCTGAATCACCCACCAAATGAAAGACCTTTGAATTATCTTTCCAACACAGCCAGTTTCACCTTGTTTGGAGTTTACCAAAATGTTATGCCTATTTTAGTGTAGCACTGTCAAGCTGTTAGATTCTACGACCTACTTTATGGATCGTGGAATGAATTACGACCCATGAATGGGCTTTCGTGATATCTATCTGGTCAATTTTAAAAAGGTTCTTTTAGCCCTTTACTCACACCCTAATCCCAATGCAACATCGTTGTGGCCCCGATTATGCCCTTTATCATCATATACAGCCCTAATCCACCCCATTCCTCATCATTCCAAAAATACTCCAATTCTAGAAACTCTCTTAAGCTCTCCCAAGGGATTCAAGTATGAGGGAAAGATAGGGTTTCGGGTTCTTCATCTACAAATCATATTTCCTCCGTCAAAATCACACCAAGGTATGTTGGTTTGATTGTAGGAATCTTCCTTCCACAAGTTCAACCATTCTTCTTCTCCTACTAAATGATGTTTATGAATCTTTATGGGTATTTTTCTGAACTCTTGCATATGATATTACTACTATGCATTCTATTATGGTTTATTTTTGTGCATCATCATCAAGTAAATGTTATGTGATATATATGGATTTATATGATCGGGAAGTCTTAACTAGGGTTTTACTTGCTAAGATGAATTTCATGTTACCATATCCATGTTTTTGGAAGATGATGTATATGATTATTATGGGTTGATTAAGAATGATTTAAGCTAATTATTTTTACTGCGTGTCCTGAAATATGATTTCTCAATAACAAGGGTTTTACTGCAATATTGATGGGTTGGTTTGAATGACTTTAAAGTGAGTTGGTTTTATTCCTCTAATGTCTTATACTATTGAAATGCATAACTACATGTACATATATCCACCATGTTTAACTAAATTTACTTGAAAAGGATTCTTATGTTGATGGAAGACTATTTTATGAACTACAAGACAAGTATGTTATGATAAATTATGGGCTCTGAAGCACGTATTAAACTCATGAAAAGTTTCTATAATTTTCAAGTAACATATTGAGCCCTTATACTATAATTTTACCCTCTTGTGAGTAAATAACATCTACATGTACGGGCAAGCATGATACTATTTTTCCCTCATGTAGGAACTCTCACTAGAAAGGGCAAGCATATTACAATCTCTACCCTCATGTATAATGTGATGCCTACTAGAAGGGGCAAGTCTATGGATTGGTTTTACCCTCTAGTACACGGTATACGCCACGTGTTGGGGCAAGTATTTGAATGGGTTACTCATGCCATGTTATAATGTTCCTATAAGTTATGCAAGTTATGATTAAACTTTTAATTACTTCAAGTATTCTGTAGGACTAGACATAGCAACGAATCAGGCTTAAGATAGGGGCTCGATCCAAGGGGTACTTATATAAAGTCTTGGCCTTTTAACTATGTGCCACCATAGGTTTATATTATTTCCCTAAATGGGCTTTAACTAGTGGATCCAT
The DNA here is from genome assembly GCA_026153255.1 of Solanum medicagineum. Taxonomy (NCBI): domain Eukaryota; kingdom Viridiplantae; phylum Streptophyta; class Magnoliopsida; order Solanales; family Solanaceae; genus Solanum; species Solanum medicagineum. The sequence continues at coordinate 4,730 of JAPFFP010046099.1, forward strand.
CTAGGCAAGTTCTCCACTTTGTGGAGTCATGTTTGGTTTACCTTGGCAAGCAGACCACTGTCACGACCTAAGCCTAGGGCCTAGACGTGACACCCGATGAATGGGAAATCGAAGGAACCCCAAGCAAGCCTCTTAACATTTCATTAGACATCCTTGGTCAGAAAAGCAATTAAATAACAATAGAGAATAGACATTAGGAAAAAAGGGACTAAGGGAAGTCTTTCATAGCATTAAAATATACGAGAGTCAAGAGAGTCAAAACTCATAATCATTACATAACTTATTCAACAACACCTCTACACTTAGAATTGAGCAGGGGCCAAGACAACTTTCCGGGCTCACCCTCATAGTCAAAAGCATACAAATGGATAATGCAAGTCTTTACATAACATAAGAACAAGAGATATCATTCCCGGAGTTGAGGACTCACCGAAGTTGCTTTGTAAAGATAGTACATGATAACATCATATGGGCATAAAGTTTGCATTAGTTCAATTTTAATATATTAAGTATGTAGGATGCCATGCAACAAGAGATAGGCAGTATAATTGAAATGCATAATTAGACAATGGGTGAGCATATAGCAATACGGCATGTATGAATGATGTTTGAGTAAAACATGCTTATATAAAACATATTACATGTATAGTAAGAGACAATCATGTCCAAGTCCTGCCACCCCCTTGGACAGGCGATTGAGGTATCAACCCCTCAGTTGGTTTATGATTGTCACACCCTACCATCCATAGTGATTGATGTATCAACCCCTCAATTGGTTGCTGGTTCTCTCACCCTACCATCTATGTGATTGAGTTATCAACCCTCAATTTGGTTGATGAATGTCCCACCCTACCATCCATAGTAATTAAGGGATCAACCCCTTAATTGGTAGATTTTTATCTCACCCTACCATCCATGGTGATTGAGGCATAACACCCCCTCAACAAGGTATGGTTAACTTGCAAAACTATAGATACTTTTCATGAAATTAACACATATATATACCTTCCTTTCATCATCATAAAGCCATTCAAGTCATAAGACATGCAATGGACCATCAATATCTCAAGAACCCTAAACAAGTCATTTTATCAAAGACTTGGTGGGTGTACAATACTAGTGTAAAACCATGCAATTCAAGAGTCACATCATGCAAGAAAACTTGAAGTAAATCAACCCACTAATACTTGGTAATACCCTCATGCAATATACATTGAAACCCTTCATCAAGTTCAAAACAGATACTAGATTGATAGCTCAAGACATGCTCAAACAATCACACTTTTGTGAAATCCCAACATAGTTCATAGTCAATCTCATAATAAGTAAGACCCTTTGGGAAATCAACTTAGAAACATGAAATTAATATAAAAAGGAAGTTTGGGCACCATGGGTGAAATGACCCAATGGTTGAAACCCACATACCTCAACATTGGAGAATTCCTCGATGAAGATTGAGATGAGAACTTGAAGCTTCATTGAATTTCTTGAATTCAGAAATGAGTTTGGGACCCTTGATTTTGAGTGAAATATTTTTCTGAGTGTTTGAGAGAGTATTATGGAATGTCTTCTATGATATGAAGATGAAATATGGCTACGTATGAGAAGACTTAGGCCCAAAACACAAAAGCCTTGGACTGAACAAGAAAATTGGGCACAAAAATACACATCCACGCGCCCTAGCCTCATCGCGCCAGGGGCGCACAGAGCGCTCTAGAAATTACATTAGGGAATTTCGAATTTTGATACGGTTGCTCTAAAATTGGGATTAGATCCAAGTCCCACTCAATTTTGCCCCCTGATCACGAATATGAAGTTCAATTTTCGGTATCACGCATGGATTTTGAGTTGTATGGAAGTTTGAATTTAGGCACTTCCGAGGCATATTTTCGGGCACTTTTTGGGGTCGTTTCAACCACTCCTTTATTCGGTCTGGATTGAACATTGGGATTCCAAGTAGTACCTCGCTTGGTCTTATATGTCGATTAGAGTCTTCTCCCACATATATGTATGATATATTATGCAAGTTTGATTATCTTTATGCATGTTTAAACTTAAGCATTGATTATACTTGTCATATTAAGATTATGATTATGCATTTTGATTGTTATGGCTTATATTCCTTGATGCATTGCACACTGCATACTTAGTACAATCCAAGTACGATCGCATACATTTTGCCTACATGATCTAATCATGTGGGAATCAGAGTTTCTTTCCATCCTTCCCCTCTATGCGGTTAATTAGTTCGATGAAGATTTGCTATTATGAGTCCTCCACATTCTGGGACAATATCTGTCTACTTTCCTATTTTTATTTAGACTATTCTATTTTTGGATACTATCTTAGAGGGTGAGGTCGGTAATGCATTTTCATGGCATTACTTCCAAAGTACTAATCGCATTTTTGCCTACATGCTATAATCATATAGGGATAGGCGATCTATTTCATCCTACTCTGTGTGGCTAGATTGCTCGGGAAGACTTTGAGCTTTGGTGAGTTCCCATTCATCAGGAATAGAACCCTTATCTTCAAGCTTTGCCTTTGTTATTCAAATATTTGATGTACTTTCATTTTGACATAGTAGTATTGAGGAGCCTAGAATTGTATTCTTGGCTCTATTTATTGTCATTGCTTAGAGGTGTGTCTGGACTATTGCTACACTTGGTTTGTTTTAAGCTATTTAACTTATGCTTCCGCTTATGATTACAAGTTGTCCCTTAGTCCCGTTTCCCATATTTCATTGTCATCTATTTGCCATTTACCATTTACCATTTAAACCTATAATGTGCAATTATGATTTAAGAGGCTTGTTTGGGGACCTTTGGGTTCTTATTTGTCGTGTCACACCTAGGCCCTAGGTTTGGGTCATGACAAAGTTTGAGATCAGAGCACAAGGTTTTAAAATGATCCTTGGAAGTTCACCTACCGCATCTAGTAGAGTCTTATTCATGGTGGTGAAGCACGCCACAACTATGAATAGGAGGCTATGAGATGTTTAGGATTGTCTCACTTCTTTGTTTAAATCAAATCATGCCTTAGAGTAACTTAAGATATCCTTCTTTCTAATGACTTGTTCTTTGCACTATAGAAAATGTCGCAAAGAAGAAATATTCTCGTACGTGAGGTTCCACAACCTCCAGAAGAGGGTAATGTGTCCCAAACAGAGTTCAAGAATATTGTCTCATTATTGGCTCAAATGGGTACCAATCAGGCTACGCAAGCTCCACCTTAAGCTCTAGTACCTCAAGCTCCCACCCAGGCAGCAAGGGTGAGAGATTTCACCTATGAACTCGCCAAAAGTTTATGGAAATAGAATTGATGAGGATCCCATGGAGTTCATTGATAAGGTATACAAGGTTCTCTTGATTATGGGTGTCATTGGAGGAGAAGGCGGAGTTGGCGACCTACCAACTTAAAAGCCTTTCTCAGATTTGGTGTGATCACTGGGAAAGTGAAAGGGTTCTTAGTGGTCCAGTTGATTGGGAAGAACTCAAGGCTGCATTCTTAAGCCGCTTTTTCCCTCTTGAATTAAGGGAAGCCAAAATGAAAGAGTTTATGAACTTGAGGCACGGATCGATGAGCGTTCGCCAGTACTCACTGAAATTCAACACACTCTCCAAATATGCTCCTATGCTGGTATCTGATCCTAGGGCTAGGATGAATATGTTTGTTTCAGGAGTCTCTAACCTTATCTTCGAAGAATGCCAAACTGCCCTACTAATCCAAGACATGAATTTGTCTCAACTTATGATTTATGCCGAGCGACTTGAGGAAAAGAATATTCGCAAGCTGAGGAAAAATGATGGTAAGAGGCCGAGTATGATGGTGAGTATCAAGGTCACATGGGTGGTGATGGTAACCACGGTCATCAATACCAAAGTTTCCAATAACAAGGGTCTCTGAATGCCCTCAACCAAAGGCATACTAATGATCGGTTTAAACATACTAAGGGTCAACAAAGTGGTGGCCATGCTCAAGCTTGGCCAACATGAAAAAAGTATGTTAAGAGCCATGGAGGTGAGTGTTATTGGGTGTCGGGAAGTTGTTTTGCATGTGGCCAACTAGGTCACAAAATTGCCAATTTCCCCGAGGCTCATAATAAGTGTAAAGGTAGTCGTCCACATGGTAAAGATGTGCAGATGGACCAAAAGCCACAAGCTGTGCAACAAGGTGGTGGTCCTCGCAATAATAGTTTCTATGCACTACATGGGAGGCAAGAGGTGGAAGATCAACCAAATGTTGTCACGGGTATGTTGAAGTGTTTGATTTTGATGTTTATGTGTTGTTTGCCAACTTATTCTTTGTGATCCCTTTCCTTGCCAATAGATTCAATTTTAGTCCCGAAATTTGGCATGGCCCTTTTCTTGTGTCTACTCCCGTGGGTGAGTTAATAGTTGCTAAAAGAGTCTATAAAAATGTTCTTGTGTCTATTATGCATAAGACTCTTCCGTGCAATCTTATTGAATTATTAATGGTAGATTTTGATGTCATTCTTGGTATGGACTAGTTACATGCCTCTTATGCCACCATAGATTGTAGAACTCGTAAAGTTAAATTCTAAATTCCTAATAAACCCTTGTTTGTGTGGGAAGGGCAAGATTCTGTGGTAAAGGGTAGGTTTATTTCATATCTTAAAGCTCGTAAGATGATATCTAAGGGGTCTATATATCATATGGTTAGGGTCCGAGATGTGTCTTCTAAGGTTCCCTCTCTTGAGCCAGTTCCTATTGTCAATGAGTTGCCCGATGTGTTTCCCGAAGATCTTCCTAGTATTCCTCCCTAAAGGGAAATTCATTTTGGCAAATACCTCCTTCCCAATGCAAAACCTGTCTCTATTCCACCCTATAGGATGGCACAAGCGGAGTTGAAAGAACTGAAGGATTAGTTGAAAGATTTATTAGAGAAAGAATTGATTAGGCCTAGCAAATATGGGGTGCTTCTGTTCTGTTTGTAAGGAAGAAGGACGGGTCACTCCGGATATGCATTGACTATTGTCAACTCAACAAATTCATCATTAAGAATAAGTACTCACTTCCGAGGATACATGATTTATTTAACAAACTACAAGGAGCTAGACATTTTTCTAAGATCGACCTTCATTCTAGGTATCACCAGTTACAGGTTAACGAAAGTGATATTCCTCAGACAGCTTTTAGGACAATGCATGAGCACTATGAATTTTTCGTGATGTCTTTTGGATTGACAAATGCGCCGGCTATATTTATGGATCTTATGAATCGGGTCTTCAAACCTTACCTTGATATTTCTGTTGTGGTCTTTATTGATGAGATACTAGTTTACTCCTGAAGTGAGAAGGAACATGAGGGACATTTGACAACAGTCCTTCAAACTTTGAAAGATGAGAAATTGTACGCCAAATTGATCAAGTGTGAATTTTGGATGAATGAAGTTTCTTTCCTTGGCCATGTGGTGACTGATAAAGGTATTGTGGTGGATCCAAGGAAGACTGAGGCGGTGCAAAACTGGCCTAGACCCTTAACTCCGTCTGACATAAGGAGTTTTTTGGGTTTGGCAGGTTACTACCGATGATTTGTAGTAGGATTTTCTTCAATGGCATCCCCCTTGACCGAATTGACCCAGTAAAAGTCCAAGTTTGTGTGGTCTGATGAATGTGAGAAGAGTTTCTAGATATTGAAAGATAAGTTGACTTCGGCTCCCATCGTGACTCTTCCAGATGGTTTTGTGGTATATTGTGATGCATCTTGGGTTGGGTTGGATTGTGTGTTGATGCAAAATAGTAAGGTCATAGCTTATGCTTCTAGATAGTTGAAAGTGCATGAGCACAATTATCCAACTCATGACCTTGAATTAGCAGTGGTAGTGTTTGCTCTAAAAATTTGGCGTCACTATGTTTATAGGGTCCACGTGGATGTATATACTGATCACAAGAGCTTGCAGTATGTGTTCACTTTATGGGACTTGAATCTAAGGCAACGGAGATGGCTTGAAATTCTAAAAGACTTTGATATGAGTGTCCACTACCATCGTGGTAAGGCTAATGTGGTGGCCGATGCTTTGAGTAGAATAACCATGGATAGTATGAGTCATGTTGAGGGTGAAAAGAAAGAATTGGCAAAGGAAGTCCATCAGTTGGCTAGATTAGGTGTTAGGTTAGAAGGTACTAATGATGCTGGCATATTTGTTCATGATGGGTCTCAATCTTTTTTGATTGTTGATGTGAAGTCAAAGCAAGACCTTGACCCTACTTTGATTGAATTAAAGAAATTAATTGAACAAAAGAAAGTGGAGGTTTTCTCACAAGGTATCTAGATATGAAGGAAGTCTATTAGTGGGGTAATATGAAAAAGGGCATAACCAATTTTGTGGCCGAGTGTCGAAATTGTCAGCAAGTGAAAGATGAGCATCAAAGGCTGGATGGGCTAGCTCAAGACATTGAAATCCCAACTTGGAAGTGGGAGGAAATCAATATGGACTTCATTGTTGGATTGCCTC
>JAPFFP010046100.1:0-11206 GCA_026153255.1 Solanum medicagineum
TGACCCTAGTCCACCATGTGATCTTGACGCCACTAAACGAGGACTATTATCACTCTAAGTTACAACAGCAACAATATACGACAATATACAACAACATATAACAACAATAGATTCTACAACAACAATATTGACAAGCTCCGTATGCAGCAATATACGACAATATACAGCAGTATACACAACAATATACAACAGTAACTAAGAAGTAAAGACTCTCAGAGCTACAGAATCCAACAAAAAAACAAGTAGATCAGTCAAGCAGAATAGCTAGTCGACCAACAAAATAGTAGACACGAGAAATTAGTAGACACGAGACCCAACAACAGTACGCTATTCAGTCCACAACCCAAAAAAGTAATCAACAGAGACCAACAATACGAACCACCTACCCAGCACTATACACGACTATGACCAACAACCCACAATCCCGCTAAGGACACAAAAGATATATGCACAAAGTACAGTAAAGAACAATACAGTGCAATAAAGAAATACAACAGTAGCAACAAGGTGAAATGGGAAATAGCCCACTCAAAATGTAATTGGAAAGAAATCACCTGGGCATGAAGAGAATCTCGCCCTGAGATTCGACGTCGCCGGAAACTGGTAGGTGGACGAGGGAAGAAAAGAGATTTCAAGAAGTAGCCCGACACAGATCTGAAGCCTTGAACTCGTCGGCGACCAAACCACGGGCGACGAGAGACTTCGCAGATCATTATCCGACACTGCCGGGTTTTGTAGCAGCGTGGCAGACGGAGGCAAACAGATACTTCTACAGTGAGCAACAGCACTGACGTCGCTGGAAGATTCTGAGTTTCCCGACGTCATCGCTGTCCGCTGTCGATGTGGGTGTCCGCTAGCACAGGTCTGCCGCAAAACCAACCGCGGGCACCGACTTTCCTTCCGGTCCGGCAAGGGTTCGCCGGCGCTCAAGTTAGTGGAAGGCTTTCCGGCCAAGAGCGTCGCGAACCCTTACCGGAAAAGCGCATATTTTATTACTCATTCCACATATAATTTCATAGAAATTTAATCATTCTAAGTCTATTAAGCAACATGGAACATACGTGCAGCAGCACATGTGTCCAGACACTAGTATATAAAAAACACAAAACGTAAAAAAATTGATTTGTTGTTTTATATCAGGGGGTTGCACTTCATTATCTTGATTACAAATTGCTATGTACCCTTACTAATACCTTTGACGGACTATTTGGATGAGAGCCAACTTTGTTCACTAAAATGCATAAAGCGCTACTTTCTTCTTTTTATCTAATCAAATAGAAGAAATCGTTGCGCTACTTTCTTCTTTTTATCTAATCAAATAGAAGAAATCGTTGAACTTTGTGCGATTTGCATTTTAACTTCACTGATGGTAAGATTGTCTATTTTCTATATCTCGCTTACAATTGAGCATTTTTGTGTTCTAATTTATTTTTTGGTTGACTGTCGCGCTCACTATTGAGCAATTTTTTTTTCAACTCAACCATGGAGGAGCGATACTCTTTTTTAGTTTTCTTGGATATGCTTGGCAGTAAGCGTTTGTTATTTTAGATATTGCGCATGCTAATTTTGTTGCGTCGATTTTGTTATACTAGGATTATTTAGTTATGATCTTAGTTCTCCTACATAGAACTGTCAATATGGGCTGACCCAGCCTATCTGGGTTAGCTTATACAAGCTTTAGAATTTGACGGATCAGGTCAGGTTGACACATTTTTTTGTGGACCAGAAAACAGCTAGCTCAGGCCATTATTACGTGAGTTGTGGGCCTTGGGTCGATCCATATTTTTACAAGTATATTATTTTGTATAACTTACACAAATCCCATACTTTTTGGAGCTAATTCCAACTAATATCAACTTTTTTCAAAATTACCAAAAATCCCTTCTTGTTGATACAAAAAGTGAAACCAGTGATACATATCGAAAGGTAGAAGCATTAAGAGATTTTAACTATGATACATGGAGAAGTAGGGATTGTAATTTGTATCAGTAGGTGTTGTAGTTTTGTATCATTTAAGGAAATTTTGTAATTTTTTAAAAAAGTTGGGATTATATGAAATTTTATAATATAAGTTGTGTATTTCTGTACTTTTTTCTAGTTTATAAATTTTTTAATTAAATTATAATTCAAAAATATTAAAACAAATGGCAACAAGACAATATTACATGGTATTAGTGTTACTATTATATTTTTTTTGGTAGCTATTTTTTCATTACTCGATAGAACATTCTTTACATCTTTGAAACTCTAGATGTGGACATCCCCGCTCTCAGAGCTCAATGCTTAATATCTACTAATTCACTATCTTTTATATACCAAGGATAATAATTATGTTGTGCTAGATAGCTTGCCATTTTGGAATAGATGCTTCCTCTACCATGAATCTCTTGGATACATTGCCTTGTGATTGCCTCTAAGCTATGCTTACTCTGCTTGAATGTCCTGTTGTTTCTTTCCTACCACACCAAATACACCCCGGCTGCAAATGCCATTCTATATATGTTTGCTTGCACAGTTTTGTCTGAGGCATGCTTTATTGCCAATTCCACCTCTTCCCTCCATCCTTTACTTCCTCTTTCAATATGCATCCATTCAAGCACCTTTTGCCATATTTCCTTTGCCTCCATGCATTCAAAGAATAAGTGTTGGTGACTCTCTTGTGCATTGTTACAGAGTGAACAAATTATGTCTGTAATAATCCTCCACTTTGCCAGTCTGTCCTTTGTATATAATTTTCTCTGAAGAGTTAAGAACAAGATAAAAGTCTACTTGGGTTGGCCATGTTTGTTGCATACCACTTTCCTCCAAGGTATTTTATTATATGTCCCTCTTAACTGATTGTATGTGTGCTTGATACTGTATGTATTTTGTGTCATCACTGCCTCAACATTAATCCTTGCCTTTTCAAGCAGCTCCCCTCCTTGTAGTATTTTCTTGATAATGTATGATGCTTGGTTTGATTGTGTATCCCATATTTTGTTTCCCATTATGTAGTATGTATGCACCCAAATGACCCATAGCTTATCCTTCTTGTTTGCCACACTCCACAGTAGCTTTAGTATTGCTGCTTTGTTCCAAACCTGGATGTTCACTATATTTAAGCCCCCTGCTGTTTTTGGTTGACAAATAACATCCCATGCTAAGTGCTTTGCCTCTATTTTAACTATCTCCATTCCATAGGAATCTTTGCATAACATTTCCACTTGTTGGAGAACTTTTTTAGGCAAAATGAATAGCTAGTTGTGCCAAGAAGCTTTAGATTGACACCAATACACTCTTGATCAATTGTAAACCTACCAGCATAGGAAAGGAATTTTACTCCAGCTCTGAATGTTCTGCATTATTTTGTCCAGCGTTGGTTGGCATTAGTTGGTTGTGAGTTTCTTTGTACTCAATGGAACCCCTAGATATCTGAATGGTAGTGCCCCTTCTTGAAACTAGTGTACTTCAATATTTCTTCTTGTTGAGACTCTTTTACCCCTCCAAAGTACATGTTACTCTTGCTCTGGTTTGCTATTAGTCCAGACACACTAGAGAACTCCTGGAAACTATCATACACCATTTTTACTGACTGTAAGTCCCCCTACTAAACAACAACAAGTCATCAACAAAGCTCAATTGAACTATATTCTGTTTTTGGCACCTTGGATGGAATCTAAACCCCTTTCTTTCTTTCATCCCTTTCAACATTTTGGTTAAATATTCTATTGCTAGAGAAGAGATAGGGAAAATAGTGTCCCCTTGTCTCACTCCTCTCTTAGTCTTAAACTTTGGACTTGGGACACCATTTATGTTAATTGAATAAGTAACTGTCTTTACACAAGCCATAATCCATCATCCATCAGGTATTTGCATTCCACTTAGCACATCCTCTAGGAATTGCCATTCTACAGAATCATAAGCTTTCTACATGTCAATTTTCATCATACACCTAGGTGATATACCTTTCCTACCATAACCTTTTACTAGCTCATGGCTTAGGATCATATTATCCCCTAACATTCTCCCAGGTACAAAAGCAGCTTGACTAGGATCAATCAGATAGTCTAACACCTCTTGCAGTCTACTTATGAGCATTTTAGAGATAATTTTATACAGAACAGTGCAACAAGAGATAGGTCTATACTCTTTTATGGTGTTGGGGTTCTTAACTTCAGGAATTAGAGTTACCAGAGTTCTATTAATAGGTCCATACATAGCATTTGTTTCAAAGAAGTTTAAAATAGCACCAATTACCTCTTTCCCTAGAATTGGCCATGCTTTCTTGTAGAAGTATGCATTAAATTCATCACCACCAGAAGCTTTGTGATCATCAATACTATTCAGTGCTTTCAACACATCCTCCCTTGTGAAGTCTCTGATCAATGCAAGTTGATGTGCCTCTTGAAGAACTGGTGTAGCCTTTATATGTTCCTGTTTGACTATTGGCATGTATATCTTATTTTTTCCCAACAAGTTGGTGTAAAACTCTACTGCCTCTCTAGTGATTGCTTGTTGATCCATAATAGTTATGCCATCCTCTAAGATCTGGTTTTGTGCTTTCCTTCCTTTCATCTGTCAAAAAAGAACTTATTATTTGAATCACCTAACTAACGCCACTGGTTCCTGGACTTCTGGTTGTAAATAGATTCCTCAATCATGCTCCACTTATTTATCTGCTCCTTTATGCCTTTTTCAGTTTCCTTGAGGGTGTGAGGAATATGTGTTGTCCTCATTTGTTTTTGAGTCTCTTCTAGGTCTTTTCTCAACTTAGCTGTTCTTTATGAAACCCCTTTAAATTCTCTCTGATTCAATGTTTGCATTTCTTGTTTAATCACTTTCAGAATCTTCCACACACCCTGTATTCCTTTGCCTTGTAGTTTCCACCCCTTCTGTACTTTATATTTAAATTCCTGGTGTTGTGCCAAGCAGTTTTATAGCTTAAAAGGTCTCACACTGGTATCCTTTTTTTCTTCAATATCTACTTAATGGAGAGTGATCTGAAAACATAGAGTCTTTCATTCTCACTTTTTTTGGTGGCATTGTGATCATCCATTTGTTATTGACTAGCATTTTATCTATTCTACTATAAACATGGCCATTAATCCATGTGTATTCCCTTCCCACTATAGGTACCTCTGTTAAACTGCATTGATCTGTTCCCTGAAATCCTTCATTTCCCCCAATTGTACCTGACTCCCAACTGGCCTATCTTTTGGATTTAACACAGAATTGAAATCTCTCATGATTAATAAAGGGTCTGCGATCTGATTATTCAGCTTTTGAATGTTCCCCCATAATGGTTCTTTAGCACTGATTGAATGTAGTCCATATACTGTTACGAGTTCAAACTTGCCACCAGTCTGGAACTGCACTTTCTCATGAATATACTGAATATCCTTTCCTGTTACTTGTATTCTCACCTTATTAGGATCCTAAGACAGTCATATTCTGCTCCTACTTTGACCATTTGTATTAGAGCACCACTCCCATCCTATCATCACTTTATTCATGATATTTGTACTCTCCTCCTCCTTTACTTTATGTTAATACAAAGCTATAATACTAACATTATTATTCCTCAGAAACACCTTTAACTCTTTCTGCTTCACCACTTAGTTGAAGCCTCTTACATTCCAAGAGACTATCATATATTAAGTTTATCAGGTGGTGCCTCATCTGTGTCCCCTCTTTGCTTTCACTTACTCTACCAGTTTCCCAACTTTTAGAGCTGTTATTTATTGTCATTTGCATTTGCTGCTGGTAATTCTTCCTTGCTGACTTGTGTTTTACCATTTTTCACTCATTGGATTGTTGCTCGACCTGTTGCTGTTCAACTGGCAATACCAAGTTTTGTGCTGTGTTGGTTTCCTCCTCTTTTGTTTTCCCCCTCTCGTGTGGTCTTGTTCTATTTTTTGTTACTTTCCATTCCTTTCTTCCAATTTCTGGTTTCCTTTGTATAGGTCTTGTTGTTCTTTCTTCATAGGTGTGACCTACCTGTAGACATTTTTGGCAAAATAATGATTTCCATTCATATACCACTCTTTGTTCAAATATCCTCCTCCTAGCATCTTGTATTTTAACACTCTGCGGTAGTGCTTTGGTAATACCCATCTCCACCTGTATCCTTGCAAATGTGATTCTACTAGCTTGCGTTGTGCACTCATCTGCATATAGTGACTGACCTGATCTACTTCCTATTTTGCTCAATATTAGTGCATTCTAATAGTTGAGAGGCAGATTAGGTAGTTTGATCCACAGGGTAATTGTAGTTAGTATTTCCTCTTTGAAATTAAAATCAGGAGTCCAAGGCCATGATTACAGGCCTTCTCATCAAGTGGTACGGTCTTGCACATAAATATTTTATCTCTATCTTCCTCCGTTGCAAATCTAATCACAAAGAAGCCATTTTCATGATACAAAATTATTGGCTTCTTTTGAACTTCATTCCTTTTTTCGTCTTATAATGGAAAAGAAATCATAATTTCTCCCCTACTTAAGGAAAAAAGATTATTGTTTATGAATCTGTCAATGATTCCTAACGTTGATTTCGGTCCTACTACATATAAGGCCATTGGGGGTTTCCATTTTTCTTCCTCCTCCTCTATGTCTTCAAGTAAGATCTCAACAATCTTCTCCCCCTTTGCTTTACTGGAGCAATATATGAGAGATTCATACCTTTTGCCGCCAATTTATTCGTAACAAACAAGTTTTTCCATGATCTTTCCTACGCTTCTTCTTGCTATTCCACTTTCTTAGGGCTCGATTTATCCATTTTGCTTTTGCTCTCCTGCTAAGTCTGACTTGTTTTCTGCTATAGTGTTTCCTCTTAGCTCTGGCCATTGTTCTTCATTAGCTTCTCCCCCAATGTCCTTGCTATGAGGTGTAGTACAACTACTTCCCTGTCTTTGAGATGAGCTGTCGGTTGAACAAATCTCAACTCCTTGTCGAATTTCATCTTCTCGCTGTTGTTGCGTAGCTTTGCGTGGCCGTCCCCTCCCCCAATGTTACTATTAAGTATTATAAAAACATAATTTGTATCTACATTTTAATATTTAAAATTTTTAAATGAACTTTGAGTTTGCACTCTGATTTTTTTTAATACTCTTTTTTTAATTTTAGATTATTTTTAATTCAGCCCATGGGCCGGCTCAACCATATTGTAAAGGAAAATTATAAAATTACACAACTTATTTTGCCCCAAATCTCTAATATTCCCTACCGTATAAAAAAATTACAAAAATCCCATTTCATTCTCTCTCTTAACTTCAAATACTTAGAATCCCATAAAATAACTTCTCCAAAACTCACACTTCTTTTGCTAATTTTATGCCTATTTTCTAGCAATAGTCATCTAATCAATGTCAATCACTAATTATCAATTAACAACCCATCACAATTAATTGCAAATTCAAATTTGAATAACTTTTTTGGTACTTTTTCGTTTTTGGAAGAGTTTGTCTTCTTCACCCTTCATTGTTTAAACGTTTTTCCCTTTTTTGTTTCTCTAGTATCAGTTAACTATTCTCATGGATGCTCAACCAATGTTTAGCCTTGGTCTTACACAGGAAATTTGTATAGTGATAACTCTCAACCAACGTATGTAGATCCAACAGTCGAGGCTACCAACAATCCTCAAGGCGACGCCATTGGAGATGATTTGCCAGACGAGACTGAGGTCATGAAGGAGATAGACTTAGGTTCAAAATCTCCAGCCCCAGATCACATGGAAAAAAAGAGGGAAAAGTTGAATCCATTACCACCCACCTTTCTTTACCTAAAGTGTGTTTTTTGACCTTAATTGGTACTGTTCATTTATTTTTCTAAATTCATCATTAATGGTTTGATTTGACTGAAAATCTGTTAAATTGATACACAAATCTCAGCTAATTTTTGATTATATGCCTAAGTGTTTAGACATTTTGGGGATTGTTAATTGTTCAAGTATCAAATTTATGGAAACTTTATTAACACACGCATACTGACAGCCCAAAGGAAAGCTTTTCTTTAACCAAGTATCAAGTATTTAATTGAAGTACACACATTCAAGTATCAAGTAATCTGAGGAAGTATCTAAATTTATATGTATTCACACGAAGCACATAAATTCAAGTATCAATTATATACCCGAAGTACATTCTTTCAAGTATCAGATATAGTCAAGTAAAAATACATAAATTCAAGTACGAATTATATACCTGAAGTACATTATGTCAAGTATCAAATATAGTCAATTAGTTCATAGTCTTTTAATATTTGTCTCATATTACTTTTTGTTACTGTCACTGCAGGGATTATGGGGTATTGCTCGCTATCTATGCTGAATATATTAGTGACGGATTCGAGTCCCTACGCATGCACCGGATGTTGAGTATCTTCGGAGGAGATATGCGGCACAATTATGAAATTATGATAGTGATAAGGCTTGTGAAGGTTATGTTAGGGAAAACGACAATCCACCCAAGTCTAGGGATGTTTTCATTATGCCTGATAGCGATAAAATGATTGATCTTTCATAATTTTTGTGTTTGTAAATTTTCATTTTGTTTTCAGAAACAACCGCTAATACTATAAAGGCAAACTATTTTGCCTTGTAATTTTTTTTTATCTTGAATAGCTAAGTTTTTATTTTGGTACTTTCTAACTGGTATTATAGTACACATATAAAATTCAAAGTGTATTTTTTTCGATGTGTCTTTGCACTTAAATTGTTTATGCTTATATTTAGTGATAATTTATAATTTTTATCATTTTTAGATATGAAGAAATTGATACTTGGACAATACGTTGACTTAACTACTTGATACTTAAATTCAATTACTTACTCAACTAGTTATTAGATACTTGAAAGATTATATTGTATAGGTACTTTTAACTGTATAGAAGTTAGTTGATACTTCAACTAATTTACATTTTTAGATACTTGAAACTTTGTTTATATAGATTATTTGTCCACTATATGGTAGTTGGGTTTTCGTACTTTATACCTCCAGAAAAGTTCATGTCTAACTTGTCCTATACACGATTTAATTTGTAATATAGTCAACAGTACGACTTTTGATACGCGCTATATAGTGATAGACTGATTGATCTCTTTTAGTTTGTGTCCTTTTAAAATTCAATTATCATTTCTAGAAACTAATGCTTAGCTTGTTAAGGCAACAGTTCTACCTATATGTTTTGAACAGACAAATAATATTTTTGATACTTTTCGAGTTCGTATTGCAGTAAACTTATAAATTTCAATGTATATTTTTCGCATATATTTTTTTAGCACTTATAATGTTTGTTCTAAACTTCTTTTAAGATTTTCAGATCCAGAAGATTAAAACATTGATACTTGAATTTAGTTAAAATAAATTGGTGCTTTGATACTTGTATCTAATGACAAGTAGATAATAAATAAATGATACTTCTTAAATTTTAATATATAGATACTTGACACAATGTCTTAAACAGGTTAATTGTCCTTTTATATGGCATGTTAAGTTTGTTACAGATTAATATTACATATAAGATACTTTTATAATTTTAGCATATATACTTGACACACCGTCTGGAACAGTTTAATTGTCCTCTGTATGACATGTTGAGTTTGTTAATTTGTTAATTGATACTTACATATTTATCTAATATCAAACGTTATATTACCAAAATTTTTGCATCCTAAATACATGATACCTTAATTAAAACTAAAATGAAACTATGTTATGGCATGAACAAACAAGTATCTCATCAATTTGAAATCTCCCACAGCTGCATGTTTTTCTTTCGAGGCAAACAACATATTTTCTACCGGAATCATAAATCGAATAGATGAATCAGAAGAAGGAACAAGTTGCAAAGTATCAACAAATAATTCTTGAACTTATTACAACATTCTTGAAAAGCAAAATACTCAAATCAACAACCTTTATTTTTGTTTGATTCTCGTAATACTTCCAGTAAACATTACCTATTTTTTATTAAATTTTCAAAAACAATTATCATGGAGACAATTTTCCAGACTTACTAAATGTTGGTTTAGATACTCAAATAACTGTTGAAGCTACAAAAACATTATCTTTCGGAGTTCTTATGCTGGAAAATAATTGTAACACCCGCAATGGTCGAGTTGATGATGATAGTCTGTTAAATCAAAAGTCCACAAAAAAAAAGGACGATCTTCTGACACTCGACCTGCGACATGATTGTCTGTACGGAAGAATGTCAAATTAGTTGAAGAGCATCATAGAAAAACAGTGAAGCAATAGAAAAGTAACAACAAGCAAGACAATGAAGAACAGAGGCCGGCCATTTACCAGAATGATGCAGTAAAACTGATAAATTCATACTTTTTCCACTATGATTTTCTTCAATAAACGAATCCAACGTCGACTTTTTCAATTGTTTGAACGCAATATATCTGATTCCAAATTCATGAATGGCGGATCAAGATTGAGTCATTCATAGTTGATTAATTTTTTTTGGTGGAGGCGAAAACAAATCTAAAAAAATCAACAATAATATTTCGTTAGTTTTTTCAAATTTTAAACCTAACCGTTACTAATTTTTGGGGATTGATGTAAACAACTAGATCTTTTTACCGTTAAAGAATCACCTTTTAATTATCAGTTTTTTCCTTATTTAACGTAACAAATTTAAATTCATATTGAGGTATCAACCGTTAATTCTAAGCCAACGTAGAAAAAGTTGAAATTTCTTGTAATTTTTAAAAGAGTCGAAAAAATTAGAAATTATGAATAAACATTATTGTATTTATGAAATTTATACTAGGAGTATTTACATAAATAATATATTATATATCAAATATTGCACTTTTTAGGGTGTTTTTTTAAATACGATCTATAACATATTTTATTAATAAATTACAAGAACATCCTTCTCCTTCTTCCTCTTTTTCTCTTTCTTTTCTTTTTTCTCTTTCTTTTCTGCGTCCTTTTCTTTCTTTTCCCCCCTTCTCTCTCTCTCTCTCTCTCTCCCTTCATTTATAACTTTTCATCTTTAATATTATATATTATTATAAATTTTATTATTATTATTATTTCAATATATATAATACATTTTTTTAATAATATTAAATAAATTAAATCATACTGAAGTATTTATAATTCACGTTTTGCATTGAAAGATAATTATAATATGTATTATTTACTGAATTTAAAATATATTATAGTTATGTTTTAATTATTTACTCTTATTTATGATGTTAAAATAATTATTATAT
>JAPFFP010046101.1:0-11205 GCA_026153255.1 Solanum medicagineum
TATATATTGACACACACACACAAAAAAGTTGGATTCATAAAGGTCCAATAGAAAACAAACTTCAAATAAAAAACAAAGGCATTACAATTTGCCCTTTACTAGTCATAACATGTTCTTCATGGATTCAAAGTAAACAGATAACAGATACATATACTAAGGAATGTCCACAACATTCTCCGTTTCCGGCATAATGAAAAAATCTCTAGGCCTGGGTGGATCGTCATTCTCACTAACGTAACCTCCGCTCGTTTTGCCGGTCCCGTATTTTTATAACACATTACACCTCTTACGAAGATACTCTGCATCCAGACGATCAGTTGGGACAGGAATCCCGTCGCTTAAGTATACAACATATGCAACAGCTAATACACCATAGTCACTAAAAATGTGTAATCAAAAATTAATTATAGGCGAAATGATAAAGCATTAAAAGAAGGACATGAAATCATAAAAATATTTTAGTTGATACAGAAACGAGAATCCAAGTCAAGTGCTGAACAAAAAATTAACGTCTTGCTTGATGGGATTGGGGGGAGGAGAGTAGAAGAATCTTTCCGAGAAGTTGAAGCTGTTCATCAAGACGATGGTAAGATAACTCAGGGCCAGAATCAGAAGGTGGAAAACTTGTGACCAACTAATACAAGAACAATCCAAAAGAGAGATTATAGACTCCTGAAGAAAAGGTAGAACATTATGTATGGTATCGATGACTTTGTCAAGAGGCTGTACCTTAAAGCTATAACCTTGATCGATCAAGAACTACTGTCTTTTGGTTGAGTAGTACATTTTCAAGATAACTCTAAAAAGGTAAAAATTTGAAATTAAACCGTGAAAGGAAAGTAATTAATTGGTGATTGACATTGAGTAACTATTTGCCAAAAAAACAAACAACCCATAGTAATAGCTATTAAAAGTTGAGTGAGAAGGTTAATTGCTAAGTATCACACAATTGGATAGAGAATGCAAAAAAATGAAAGTTTTGTATTTTTTTAAATGGTAGAGAATTTTAAAGAATATGGTAAGAGAAGTTGTGTATTTGTATAATTATTCATTAATACAAAATACAATACATTTGCAAGTCAAGCCTCACCTATTAAAAAATAACAAATGAACCTAAATATAAATAATAAATCAGAAGTCCACAACTTTTGAAGCTCAAAAGTTTGTTTGCACAAATAACCAGTTTGCACTTTTGTCTTCTACAATCCAAACCTCAGGTGAATGAATCTTGAAGAAATAATCATTGAAAACTGATGAACTCCAACAAAACTATACACACACCGATTTCATGGGTTATATCGGAACAATATAAATATATCATGTGAATAATTAATAGTATTAGAGTTTTTTAATTCAAATTTAAAGAAATAAAATTGTGTTTGTTCGAAAATTTAGCAATGCATCAAAATGGCGTAAATCTCAAATTCAAGGCATGAAAATGTGGCATTTGATAGAAAGTTTATACTTGGTAAAGGTGCAATAACTCTTCAATGCAAGATTAGTGTTTAGAGAAAACCTAATTTAACTTAAAAAGGAAAATTGTTTAATACTTCATAATGAAAAAATAATTTAGGCAAGTACTTTTTAATAAATAATTACTGATTTTTGTGATACTTTTTATTTATTATCATTTACAATAATATATAACAATTCTATGATAAATATGCACTTGTATTAAAAATAAATTATGCATGCAATATAAATATATTATAAGTGTTTTAAAATATATTGTGCCTGTTGGTAAAAAATAACACAATGCATTATAAATATATTAATGTATGTGATATATGTATTATCGATCAATGAAGCTTGTATTATATATGTTTTATGAATAATTCTCTGTAATATAAATTAAAATATTATTATAAGTGTTAAGGTAAAATAAATTATTATTAATATATAAGATAAATATTTTCTTTATCTAATTTGACACCCCCCTCATGCCCAAGCTGAACATAACAACGATGCAAGTTCACAAACGGCCAATTTGGTAATTCCATTTTAATAGTAGCCGAAGTTTATAAATTTAGCAATTTTAAAGTAAACTTTTTTATATGCGCGATCAAAATTGTAAATATATGCGTTCGAAATTATTTTTTTCACGATCTTTGGTGCAAAACAACACTTCATTAATAGAATTTTTTAATCTAAATAAAAAATTGTATGGTATAAATTAACCATCTGGATCGTACCATGGTACTCCTAGAGATAACTTATGAATAGATGTAACTGATGAACAACCATTTTTTCATAGAATTTTTAATAATACTAATATTTTACTAGAAATTTTAATCATTCAAGTTTATTCAAACGTATTAAGTAATTGAAACATTAAAATAATTATATAGACTTAATGATTGAAATGTAAATATGCAAATAAATGAGGCCTAAATCTTTGTTAAATTTTTATCAACTTTTTTTTTTCTTTTCAAGATAGTCCTACAAATTTGCAGTTCCGTGCTGGTCTCTTTTTTATTATATTCCAGTTTTGGCTTAAGTGTCCGAATAAAGTGTTCAGCTTAGACTATCAGGGGAAAAAAAAAAAACTGTAAATAAGAAAATGATAAAAGTAGGTATAACTTTTGATCCATGTTATTTTTACGTAGAAGTGTTAAATAGACAAATTGGACTGAAATTGAGAATTGAAATTTAAAAAAAAAATGATTAAAAAATCTTTATTTTCATGTATTAAAATTGAGTTTGAAGAAATTTTACTAGCTGAACATGGAGTCTTTTAATCCTTACCAACTCAATCATTCCTAAATGATTCCAAATTTCAGATGCAAGCTCCTCTCGATATCTCAAGCCTTTTAATAAATTATTTATTTAAAATGATTCACGTTTGCAGCACATTAAAATTTAAATTCAAATTTTAAAAAAGCTTTAATGGCTAAACATTAGAAAAGAAAGAGGAATGAAGAATGAAAGCTTAAACAGATGAAGAAGAAGGAAATGCTGCAATTTGCAAACATGAAGGATCATGGAAGAAATTGCAATTTATTGGTACTATAAAATGGTCTTTTTGTGTAATTAAATAAATTATCTTGGATAAGGAATTTTGATTCAATGAATATTTGTATAATTTATTTTAAAATTAGACAAGTTAAGGCATAATCCATCACATAATGTAACATCTTGCACGCAATTCATAAATTTTGAACGGATCTCTAATATTTAACTTTATTTAGAAGTTCTATTTTTATGTGATGTTCAACAGGAAGTTATCTCTCTAATAAATTTGGTTGAATTTACTAATTTTAATTTATATTTTTTTATTTATATAATTTTTGTATTAAGTAATAGTAGAAGCAGACCCACGTATAAATTATTGAGTGTTTGAGCATCCATTGACTCTGATTCAAATTATATATATATTTATAGATAAATATCTCAAAATTGAGATATATTAAATGAAAAGCATCCATTGACAAAAAAGCTTGATGGGAAGTTAAAATGATGATTGTTTTATTCGGATGTTTTTGTATCTTTACAATTTCTTCTTTCCTACTGTCTCTTTTTCCTTTTCACTTTCTTTATTTAATTAAAGATTACTTTATAATTTTTTTTATTTAATTAAATATTCCTTTATAATTTTCTTTATTTAATTAGAGATTACTTTATAATTTTCTTTACTCTTCCTTTAATTAAAGATTACATTATAATTTTCTTTACTTAATTTCTTGTGACAGATAAAGAGAATAAAAAAATCATGTCCACTCACTTCTTTTATATTTTTTTGATAACTTTTTGTCATTGGCTAAAATATCCTTCAAACTGGTTCATTTTCTTTTCCCAAAAAGTAATTTTTTTTAATGGCAAATATTAATTGTAGTTTTTTTCATTAACCTTTTAAACTAGTACCATGTTTAAGTGGTTGTGTAGATATAATATGGGCATGTTTGGAAAGTCATAATGTAATCAAGATTAGTGTAGTTGGTGTAACTTTATTGTTTGATTTATTTGGTAGACTTAGTAATTGCTTGGCAAGAGAGGAACTAGGTATAATTACATCCTCAAGTCGCAAGAAGGGTAAGAAATTGGTATAACTATAATATGTAATTATATAAAACTTTTTTAAAAAAAATTCTTCCTTTTATTTCTATTTTTTAAATTTATGTTTTGATTTATTTTTTATTTTTGTTATTCCAATTTTAAAAATATTTTTATATTATTTATATTTCATTTCCTTCTCATTCTCAACCTTTAGTTCTTCATGTAATTTCATGCAACTTTTCGTATTATCTTGCAATTTTTCGTATTATCTATTTTTTATTTATTCTAGTTGTTAATATTCTAATTTTCAAATTAAAGTAAAATCCATTGTTGAAAAAGGTTATGCTCGTACGTTTTTTTTCTTTTCTTTAATATTGACATTTATAATAACATTTTAAAGAGTTTGTCACTGTGCTCCCGGCGCACGCTACTAACATGCACTAGCCATGGGGAGGAGGCAAAAAAACTCAAACCTAGGTCCAATAGGTGTGACAGTCCTCAACCCAGGACGCTCACAATTAGATAACCAAAGAACAGAGAAGGATAAGATAAGGGTCACGATGGAGATTCAGAGGGAAAAAACGAATGAAAGAACTACAGAAACAAAGAAAAGGAGTCCGGAGAAGGTGACCACGCCAGGGAAAGATAAAATGCAACAATGGTCTGAGATTGTAAGTGGGGAAAGTTCGCGTAGCTCATGCGCAAAAAAAGTAGACCAGGAACTCAGCTGAAAAGGAACTGATCGAGGTAAGTAATCATAACATAAAGTTAAATCAATTTGGGATAATTTTGATGTCTCAAAAATTGCTAATGCGGGATTCAAACTAGAATATGTAAATCCTGAATGCTACAATAACCAGATGATTGGGGAAATTTACTTGGGGGATATCAGCTCGGAAATTGAATGCTGGCAAACTGTAGTAGTGTGCTATGTCCTAGGGGCACACCCAACATTGCGGTAATGAATGGATTCATACAACAAATGTGGGGAAAGTGTGAAATAAACGAAGTGGCAACAATGAAGAATGAAATAGTAATGGTATGATTTGACAGTGAGAAAGAAAATTGAAAGTGTTAGAAGGAGGTATCTATCATTTCGATAACAAATCAGTGATAATTAAAACATGGTCTTTGGAAATGGAATTCTCAAAAGAGGAACTACTGACTGTTCCAATATGAATCAGGCTGCCAGGGATGGATTTCAAAGATTAGAGTGCTAGAGGACTTAACAAAATAGGGAGTTTAGTGGGAAAGCCATTGATGGTGGATAAGTAGACAGAAAAGAAGCTGGGACTGAGTTATGCAAGAATGCTGGTAGAGGTGAATGTTCGACATAAGTTATCAGAGGAAATAATGCTTAGAAATGAGAAAAGAATAATAATCTCTCAACAAGTTACATATGATTGGAAACCAACTCTGTTTGACCATTGCAAGAAATATGGGCATGAAAAAAAGGACCGTAGGAAACTGAAACCAAACAAGGGAAAATAAATTGTAACAATAGAAGTCAGAAAAGAAAAGAAGGGACAACAGAAAGACAAAGAGATAGAGATAGAGATAGTATACAAAATATATGGAGGGTCTCAGAAAAAGTTCAAATAAGGGATAATACAAGAACATCAACTTGTCAAATTGGCAAATACTTTTGAGCAACTGAGTTGTAAGGAACCTCAAGATGAGGGTAGCAATGTAAGAAAGAAAGCTGAACCAGAACCAATCCCTATGAGGAATTGTTAACCTTTTATGCTGGAATGTAAAAGGCATAAATAAGCAGAGGGAAGTTACATGCCTCTGCAAAAAGTTAGATGTTGAAGAGTTTGGAAAGAGTTGCAAGTTCTATGTTTGTAGGGTGGAAGTACTATTGCAACCATAACTCTCACCATAATAGGAGAATAATGGTGATGTGGAGGGATGATATAAATGAAGTGGATATCAAGAGTGAAACAGACCAAGCTGTCATATGTCTGGTAAAGGACGAGGTGTTACTGAAAGAGTATTATTGCAATTTTGTATATACTCAGAATGTGAGAGAAGAAAGGAAGGGACTGTGGGATCATTTGAACCAATGGATATAGGACTGTAACTTCATGGGTCATTCTAGGTGATTTCAATAATGTGCTACACACAATAGATTGAATTGGTGGGACAGATGTTACACTTACAGAGGTGAAGGATTTTTAAGAATGTCTCAGTTCATGTAAGTTAGAGAAAATGAAAAGGAATGGACAGATTTATGCTTGAAATGATAAGGGCGCTACTAGTAGAGTTTTCTCAAAAATAGATTGGTCATTTATAATGGTGGTTGGTTAGATGACATGCAAGATTGTACAGTAAATTTTTTGAATGAAGGGATCAGTAATCACAGCTCAATTCATGTGAAAGAGGAGGGATTTCAAAGGAAAAAGAGTGAGTTTAAGTACTGCAACATGTGGAGTTCTCATGATCAATTTTAAGATAGTTGAAGATGTTTGGTAGAAGCAGATAAAAGGATGTAAGATGTTTCAAATATCAAGAAGATGAAGATGCTAAAAAAAGATATGAAGAAGCTACATTCACAACATTTCAACAAAATATGGGAGGAAGTGGATAGTCTGAGGGAGAATCTACAAAAGGCACATGAAAAGCTACAAATGAACCCCATGAATTTAGATGTATAGAAGAAGAATTAGAAATAGGAAGGGAATTCAAGAGAATGAGCTACTTAGCAGAAATGATGTTGGTTCAGTAGAGCAAAGCAACATGGTTGAAGCTGGGTGATAGCAACACAAGCTATTTTCGCTCAGTACTCAAGCAGAAGAGACTCAAGCAGATCACTACTCAGTCGTAAGATGAAAAGATGGAAACACACACCAAATCAAAACAAATTGCGGGAATCTTTGTCAGGTATTTCTCTAAACTCTTAGAGGGGAAAGGGAAAGGGGTGTCACAACCCAAGCCTAGGGCTTAGATGTGACACGACGCATGAAAATTCAAAGGGGCCCCAAGCAAGCCTCTTAACATATCATACACATCCTTGGAACCAAAAGTAATAACACATAACAAGAGATAGTAAATTGGGACAATCGAGGCTAAGAGAACACTTTCATATCATAGATATCAAGAACAAGAGATCCAAGTCTCATAGCATAGATACATAACAT
This sequence comes from Solanum medicagineum, assembly GCA_026153255.1. NCBI lineage: Eukaryota > Viridiplantae > Streptophyta > Magnoliopsida > Solanales > Solanaceae > Solanum > Solanum medicagineum. The sequence goes on from JAPFFP010046101.1 coordinate 7,134, forward strand.
GACCAACAACACCTTTACTACATAGATAAGAGTGGGGGCCACGACAATCAACTAGGCTCACCCTCATATTCAATACATAACATAAAAGAAAGACAGTCTTAGTACATAGCAAGAGATCATAAGCAACGTACTCAGAATGGAGTACTTACCAACAAACTTGAGAGACAAAGCCACGTGGAGGAGGAGCATGATCAGGCAGTGCTCCGGTTCTAATATGGTGACATCATGTAGGCATAAAGTATGCATTAGTATGTTTGAATCTACTAAGTATGTAGGATGCAATGTAACAAGTGATAAACACCATAAATAAAATGCATAACATAGACAATAAATAAGCTTATAACAATATGGCATGTATGGATGATGCTTGAAGTAAAATCATGCTTATATAGATCATAATACAAGTGTAAGAAGTAACCATTCTTAGTGCAATCCAAGGTCTACCACCTCCTTTGAGAGGCGCATGAGGTACAAACCCCTTCATGAGGTTGATGGAGTACAAACCCCACAACAAGGTTGATGGAGTACAAACCCCATAACACGGTTGATGGGCACAAACCCCCAACATTGTTGATGGGTACAAACCCCCAACATGGTTTCCCAGGCCTGCCACCTCCCGAGCGAGGCGATCGAGGTACAAACCCCTCAACAAGGTTACCCGAGCCTACAAACCTCTTGAGTGAGGCTTGTTCATCCCCAACACTATAGAGATAATATACATACATTCCTTCCATCATCATCATATACATACATTCCTTTCATCATCATAAAGTCATTCAACTCATAAGACATGCATTAGACCTTCAATTCCTCAAGAAATCATAATCCGGAAATTTTATCAAACACTTGGCGAGTGTATAGTGCTAGTATAAATCATGCAATTCAAGAGTGCAATCATGCTAGAAAATTCTATGTAAAGCCATCAATAGATACTTTGTAATACCCTCAAGCAATATACATCAAAACTCTTCATCAAATCTTTCAATAAATCTTGGTTTCATAACTCAAAACATGCTAAAACAGTCACAATTTCATAAACCCCAACATACTGTGTAGTGAAATTCATAATAGATAAGACCCAAGAATAAATCAACTTTAAATCATGCAATTTGAGAAAAAGAGAGCTTGGGTATCATGGGTGAAGGGAGCCTATGAAAGAAACCCACATATCTTAGTTTTGGAGATAAACTTGATGAAGATTGGAGACGGAGACTTGAAGTTTGATTGAGAGCCTTAAAATCCGGATGAGTTTGAGACTTGAATTTAGGAGGTGAAATATTTTCTAAGTGTTTGGGAGTGTATTTGGGAATGTCTTGAATGATATGAGGGTGAAATAAGACTAAGTATAGGCATTTTCATGCATGGGAACACTTAGGCCCAAAACCCAAAAATCTTGGACCGAGATAGAAAACTGGCCACAAAAATACACAGAAGTGCACCCTTGGCGCATCGCGCTAGGGGCGTGGATCGTCTCTGGAAATCACATTTTTGCGATTTTCAAATTTTGCTATAGTTGCTCTTAAATCGGGGTTAAACCCATTTTTCACTCAATTTGATCCCCTGAACAAGAATATGAAGTCGGATTTTCGATATCGCGCATGAATTTTGAGATATATGAAAATTATGATTCTAGACACTTCCAAGGTACATTTTCAGGCACTTTTTGGGATTGTTTCAAGGGGAAAGATATACCGTTGAGGAACTCTTTTTTAAAGGGGGATACACTTTAAATGTTTAACAACAGATGACACTACTTGAGCATGTTACAACTAAAGAGGTGAAAGAGGCTATGTTTAGCATCAAAATAACTAAATGTTCAAGACCTGATGGGTTTAGTAGTGTATTCTATAAGGATGCTTGGGAGATAGTGCAAGGATATTGCAAGTGCTATAATGGAGTTCATATATAATGGTAAATTACTAAGAGAAATTAGTTCAGCAGTGATTGTTGTAATTCCAAAAGTAGAAAATCCTGTGTGTCCAAGTTAGTTCAGACTTATTTCCTGCTGCAATGTGATTTATAAAGTGATTTCTAAGGTGCTACGCAACAGACTTAACAGAGTATTGCCTTATCTAATTAAACAAACACAAGGTGCATTTGTAGAGGGAAGATCACGTGTCCATAATGTTTTGATTTGCCATGATATAATGAGACACTATAAGAGGAAAACTACCCCAAGATGTTTAATGAAAATAGATATGGCAAAAGCATATGACATGGTGAGTTGGGAATTTGTGGAGGAAATGCTAAAGGGATATGAATTTCCTTTGAAGTTTAGTTAGTTTATAATGAGTTGTATTACATCCACAAAATTTACAATAAGAATCAGTGAGAAAAGTTAAGGATACTTTGCTGGAAAAAGGGTATTAAGACAGGGAGATCCTATATCACCTCTACCCTTTGTAATAGTGATGGAATATCTCTTCAGAGTACTCATAAAGATGGGTGACTTCCAGAGTTTAGATTCCATCCAATGTCTAAGAAAGTAAGGCTGAACCACCCCATATTTGCTGATGATCTGATGATTTTCTGTAAAGGGCATAAAAGCTTAATAGAAAGAATAATGGAAGCTTTAGAACGTTTCTCAAGGACAACAGGCTTGGTAGCAAACACTGAAAAATCAAGTATCTTCATAGTAGGAGTGTTTGATGAAGTAAAGGCAATTGTTGGACATAACAGGATATGTAGAAGGAAGATTCCCTATCAGATATTTTAGGCTCTCATTATCTCCAAGGAAATTGAAAAAATTAGCGTGTAACCAACTGAGCCAAAGGATTACTGAAAGAATAAGAGTAGTGTCAAACAGACACCTCTTATATGCAGGAAAAGTACAAGTTATTATATTAATTTTATTCTCCATTTACAATTTTAGGGGGGCTATATTTATCATAGCTCAAAGTGTGGTGAAGCAAATAGAGAATAAATGGAGGGAATACCTATGGGGAGGATCAGAAAATAAGAGGAAGACTGCTTTAGTTTCATGGGATAGAATCTGTAGGGGGAACAAGGTGGTTTGAATATAAAGTGCTATAAATATTGGAACATTGCTGCCATAGGAAAGTATATTTGGATGATAATGGAAGTAAAAGAGATACTGTGGATAAAATGGATCAATGAATAGTATATGGTACCAGGGACAAACTTCTGGACAAGCAAGCCACTTGGAGATTGTAGTTACTATTGGAAGAATCTACACAAGATTAAGGAGAAAATGAGGAAATGGTACATAGGGGGGAAGTATTGTCTCAGAGGGAATGACAAATACTCTATCACACTGGGTTATGCTAGACTTATAGGAGCTAAAGAGAGATGGGATTTTGCTGATATTCTGTGGAACTAATTTGCAGTACCAAAGCATACTTTTATCAACTGGTTGACTATACAAATGAGGCTACTTACAAAAGATAGAATGCAAACAATGGGGATGGCACTTGAAGACATAGACTACAAACTGTGTAACAATGGTACACCAAAAAATATAGAACACTTGCTCACACATTGCTTATGGATGACAGGCATCTAGGAGGAGATACAAAACTGGATGAGAATAACACTACAGAATGAAGGATCAGAGGAGATTCTCATGCTCATGAAGATAAAGAAGAAAAAGTGGGTGCGAGAGAAGAAAAAAATAATAGTTGCTTCATTTGAAGCTGTAATCTACAACACATGGATAACAAGGACTATGAAGATATTAAAAAAGAAAAGGCATGAAGAAGCTTATGTAATACAACAGGTCAAGAACACCATTAAGGAAAGAGCAAAGATAGCACAAGATAAAAAGAAAAGAAGTAGATGTATTCAGTTATTTCAAAGAATATGTGATTAGAAGAGTAGATGAGGGCAAAGTATACTAGTACCAGCTTGTTGGTAGCTAGGAAGATGGTCAAAAACTAATATAACAAGTTTTTTTTGTTGGTATGACAATAGTTCACCCTTTTATTGCTAAAACAAAAAAAATTTTGTCAAAAATTTTGTACTTTCAGTTTTTATAATTAGTTTAATTAAAATATACCAATTTAAAAGATATATATATATATATATATATATATATATATATATATATATATAT
>JAPFFP010046102.1:0-11205 GCA_026153255.1 Solanum medicagineum
GGTATTGAGAATGATTTATGTAGGCTTTGATTGAAATATTTTGAATTGGGTAGTTATCCTATGCTGATATTTGACCCATGAATTAATGATGGAGATTTACTATATGTCAAATAGTGATTGTTTGTTATTGATATCAAAGTGTTACTTACTTTTAGATGTGAATGTTGTTAAGATTGTGATGGTATTGAGATATATAAATTCGCATGGTATCTTGCATACTTTATTTCCATAAACATGATTATTGTGCATTACTATGTGTTTGCTACATGATCCAAGAAAAGAAATGTAAAGCCGAAGGAAAATGGTTCCGGCTAGTGAAAAAGAAAGAAAAAAAAAGAAAAAAAAGAAAAAGGATGTACTATGATTCGAGGGATGTGTCGTACGCCGCGATGGATACTATGATTCGAAGGTCGTGTCGCATGCCGCGACGGTTACTATTATTCGAGGGATGTGTCGCACGCTGCGATGGATACTATGATTCGAGGGACGTGTCGCGCGCCGCGACAGATACATGGTGCATGTGTCACCCCCATGGGTTCTGACTGAGGCATGTTTATGATCAGCGGATGTGTATCATTGGGACGGACATGCATCATTCTACGTGACATTGCATTGCATTGCATTGCATTACATCTCATGGCATTCATTTTCATTCCATAATGCACTAGCTTGTTATGATTATATAGAGTGCTATTGAGATTGGTTATTCATTATATCATCTGACTTGTTTATGTCTTTACATGGTTAGTTTTGATATTGATTTAATGACACATAAGAATTAGCGAGGACTTGATAAATTGTAGAATTTTTTCCTATGACTTGATAGTGGGATAAATGAGGATTATATTATCATAGGCTTTGATCGTAGCATTTTCGGCTGGTGTAATGGTGAAGGTCATGACTTAGGTTGTAGTTGTGGGGGTTTGGTCGGAGTGTTAGGGGTACCGGTATTCTATATTACTTAACTTTGTGTTTAATAGTTCACTTGCTGAATACCGTGTGTTTGGTACTCACCCCCCTTGCTACAACAGTTTCGTAGGTTGCGAGCCCGGATTGTCGTGATACTCTCTACTCTTCCTTGTCCGAGGGTTCCTGTGGAGATTGTGAGAGGTAACTGTTTGCCTTCCCAGCTGACTTCTTACTCCTATTTATGATTTTGTTCTATTCTAGAGACAATATTATTTGATACTTGTGTTTCCTTTCGATTCTATTGTAATACATTAGAAGCTTGTGCATGTGACAACCAGGTTTTGGGGGATTTTCGTTAAGTTGACTTATTTTCCATAATTGAACTTTCATTTTTATTATGATTTCGCATTTTTAATGTTATAGTTGGGTTGTAGGCTGACTTGTCTGGGTGGGATAAGACGAGTACCATCACGCCCATTTTTGGGTTGTGACAATTTTACATACATGATACTTGAACCACTCTTTAATGTAAATTCTTGATACTTGCTTCAAACAAGATACCTTAACACTAAATCGAATTTACAACTGTTATATGACTTTAAATAGTAAGTAGTAAATGGCACTATGTGGCAGGTATAGAGACTTAAAAATATTAGCTTTTTTTTCACTTGGTCATACTTAATTAGACGTGATGATACGGGTAAAAAAATGTAGAAATAGGTATCTTATTATTTAATGAATATGATACTAAAAATGTTGTATTACATCAGGTATGAGATCACCTAAGAGGATGAATCTTAAATAGGTGCATACATGTGGATGTGTAATGTTGATACTTGAATATATACAATTTGTTTCTTCATTTTTACGCCATAGGTTCTGTGCAACTGAATAATCCAAAAATTGGAATGGATTTTTTAAAAAAATCCTAAATTAAATTCACAAAATTACTGATTTAAACAAAGATTGAAATAAGTATCAAACATCTGATAATATACTATTTGATACCAAATATCTTTATAATTATTAGATATTAAAATAAAAAATTGATTTAACGGTTATGTCTCTTGTTTGAAGCAAGTATCAAGAATTCACATAGAAGAGTAGTTTAAGTATCATGTGTCTAAAATTTTGCTTAACATCTGCATACAGATATCATGAGGTAAATAAATCTAACTGGTAGAAAACATATGTAAAAAACAAAGATTGAAATCTTTATGGTTACAAATTGTTTAAACGCAAATAATATGAAGGTGTAGCGAAAGTTCCTCATAAATTCAGAGTATGCTTGAAAAATTGGAGATCGTCCATGTAGAACAAGAAGAACATCACATCATAGTGATATATATTCCCTATTTTGTCTTTCAAACCAATTTGAATATGCTAAAGTTGGATCTTTATCGATTGTTTCATCAACCCACTGAGGAAGAGGAAGAGGAATACATAAAGGATCATCAGGCCCAGTACTGCAGATGAAATGCCATTATAGATTGAACTTTCAGAACAAGAAGTACATCCAACAACGCATAGCCAACATCACAATATCCAAATATCCTTGTCAATTATAAACCTTATGTAGTTCCCTCTCCACCAGGCCTCACCACACCTCCATCACAACTCCTTCAACACCAGCCACTGCTAAAGCATGAAATGACTGCGCCATCAAATTCTTCCTCTTCATCATCCCTTTCAAATTCTGTAGTAAAAATTTTGAAATTTTGAATAAGGATTTCGTTATGCATAAATATTCATTAAATCCGTTGTCAACAACAACCTAACGTAATTAAAGTGCAAATTAATTAGATTTCTCAGTTTACCCCCGTTTTATGTGTAACTGACTAGACTATTTTCTATTATTTCGTTAGGTATCAAACGCCCATTAAAGTATCACGCGTGGCTGATTCTAGTGCTCAAAAATAATATTCCAAAGTTTAAGGAATTTTAGGTAATTTTAGAAATAATTGGTGTAGAAGGGAATTATCAGTTTATAGTATGAGAATAGTATAATTTATACCAAATATTATTTGTTTGTGAATAGGTTAGGATAGGGAAAATTTGGGCCTGCCGAGCCCCAAAAATTTGACTCTATTTCCTACTCTTTAATCGTTTTGTTTATTTGATTGTTAAATCTAACTTTTATTTATTTAATTTAACTTAATTAAATTTCCTAAATGACAAATTATTTTATGTTATTTTTTCTTTAAACAATTGCATTTACTTAGTTATTTTTGACAAAATTTCAAATTTTCAAAAGAAAAAAAGGGTCAAGTTTGTCAATTTCCTTTCAAAATGCTTCTTTTAAAATTTCCAATCGTTTCCAAGTCAAGCTTTAACAAATAGTATTTTACTTATTTGTTTTCTTTACTTAGGTTATTAATCATATTTTTCAAAAGGATAAAATAAGATGTTCCCTTTCAATTTCTTTAAGTTAAGTTATTTCACAAGTTCTAGTCGGCTAGGGTTTAGAAATTTAAATTATTATTCTAAGTCATATTTTCAAAGTAGGCAATTTTTATACTCTCTTTTAAATTATTTAAATAACTTAAAATAGTTGTTTACTTGAATAATTTTCTTTATGGTTTCAAATATTTTCTTAATAGTTAGTCAAATTTAGTTTAAATCATCGATCAACCACATATTAGCGGTTATTTTGAGTGATTAATATCTTCTCAAAGTGAAAATTAGAATCTTTACCCTTTTCTCTGAAATCTGTTAGGGATTGTTTTGTTTGAATAGAAGTTATGGTGGGATAAGTTATATTGGGATTAGTAATGACGGAATAAGTTATGTTGAAATTATTTCTTATTGAGTGTTTGGTTTGTTACATAAATTTTAAGAATATCTTGTTTGTTTACAAAAATACCCTTCACTTTATTAGTTCTTTTTATATGTATTTCTTTGCTAGCTTTAGTTATTCAATATTCATTTTTAAAAGAAATCTTTTATCTTATTTAACTTAAATATTTTTATGTGTACATTTTCATGATAATACCGTATGCATTTAAAATAAAACCTTCTTATGTAATTTAAAAATAGAATTTCCATTTTTAAGTTTGTTAAAGTAAAAAGGGAAAATGCACAAGTACCTCCCCCCCCCCCCACCCAAACTATAACCAAAATTCCAAAGACACACTTAAACTTTAACTTGATCCTATTAACCCCTAAACTTATTTTTTTCGTAATTAAATACCCTTTATTTGCCTATGTGGCATGTGGGGTCCGTGTGTGTACTACACACAAAAACTTAGGCATGTGGTTAAGGGTAAATAAGGTGTATTAAATTATAGAAAAAATAGGTCCAGGGGAGTAATAGGACCAAGTAAAAGCTTAAGTGTGCCTCTGGAATTTTGGTTATTGTCTGGGGGATAGTTGTGCATTTTAAATTACACTTTTTAATAACTCAAAATATTTATCTAAAGTTTGCTTATAAAAAAATAACACACAAACTTAAAAATAATAATGATTTTATATCTCCAAATTTTATTATATAATTTGATCTATTAGTTTTATAGATATGTTCGAGCTAAAAAAATGTCAGAGTATACTTTTAGATAAAAAAAATTAGCAAAAGAAATTTGAGAGCGATATGTCATAACCCGCTACTTGACTTCAAGTAAAAGATTTCGATTTTACTAGTTCTTTTTCTTTCAAAACTTGGTTAAAATGCTTATATTGCATAGTATATAACGAAATAAAAAATAGTACTCATTTTTTCGACTATGCAGTGTTGTGCAATATTTGTGCAAAGTGTGTTCATGCAATGGGGCTAAATTTTTGATATATTTTTACACCAACTATATTCATTTAGATGATTTTTTTTAATTTTATTATAGAGATCATTCAAAATATTAATTTGTTAATATTAATAACCAAAATTTCAGCGACACACTTAAACTTTTACTTGGTCCTATTACCCCCCTAAACTTATTTTTTTCGTAATTTAATGCCCCCTGTTTACCTATGTGAAATGTGGGGTCCGTGCGTGTACTATATACAATATAATTTAGTTGGTTAGGCGTGTTAAGTAAACAAATAAGGAGATTTAATTATGAAAAAAATAAGCTCAGGGGGGTAATAGGACCAAATTAAAGTTTAAGTGTGTCTCTGGGATTTTGGTTATAGTCTGGGGGGGAGGGGGTTACTTGTGCATTTTCTCAAGTAAAAAAGGATTTATAAAAAATCAAAATATAAAAAACATAAGAATTAGTCAATAAAAAATACATTATATAGTGTCACGCTTGGAGCCTACACCTTGGACGTGGTCGGCACTCAAAAATCATTTCTGGTCCCAAGCGAACCACTTGGCTTGACTAACTTACTCAGCGGAAGACAGTAATACTGAAATGAACTAGAATAGGCTCAAAGTTTATGAATTTAATAATAAAATGGTAAGGTATACAACTTAACTCAAAATCTTTCGAACAATTTCAAAGAATAACTTGATAAAATATATTTCTAGTCTACGAAGCCTCTAAAGTATTAACTCTGAATAAGGCACCGGAGTAGGCTCATAGATACCTCAACAACAAAAAATGCAAATAAATGAAGACTGCCAAGCTCTTCTGGATGATAAGAGGCCTCACCGACCGCTAATGGGGATTGTCTTACTGAGTATCTGCTAACATAGGCACCTGCATCTGCATCATGATACGATGCAGCGCCAAAGACGTCAGCACTTGAAATGTACGGTATATAAGATGACCAAAAAAGTACTGAAGCTAGAATACTTACTTTAAAACTGCACTTGGAAATGGCTTAACTAACAAAAATATATCATACAAATGAAATATATACATATATACTTAACTTGTCAAAAGTGTAACTCAACATAAAAGAAACACTTACATTAACGCATTAATGAGCATAAATAAATATATATAAAATATGGTACTCAAAAAGTTAGCTTTGTGCTTGGCTCAACTCAATTAAATGTGCAACATAAATAAGGAAATACTTTAATAAGGAAATACTAAATCTCAATGTAGAATAATAACTTTTACTTCTTGGGGAGTTTCTCTAACCGACAACCTCACTATGAGCTTCGTGATGATACAACGTCTTGCTCACGCTGCCAGAGCCGTCTTGTACTTTGCCGGGGTAGGGGACGAAGAACTAGGGGAGTGAATCCATCCCAAAACTGGTGCCATCTCAGTGGCAAGTGAGGAGTTGTACCTTGGTATAATTCTATCCTATGCTGGTTACATAGTTTATGAGTTCAAGTAATTAATTCTAATCTCACTCATATCGATGCTTAATACTACTCCCAAAAATAATTTTTTATATAGCTCATAACTTTACAGAATGTGAATTCTCGAAATCTGATCTTTCAAGGACTTAGCCCAACTTACTATTTAACTTTCTCAACTGAATTCTTTAACTTGACTGAGAACTAATATCTTCTCAAACGTATAGGTTACTCAGATAACAAGCAAAAATAGTTCAAGAGAATGATTATTTAATTTTATCTCAAACTTTAAACTTTATGGGCGTTCATGACACCCACATAAAATTTATAGAAAATCCTTCTTAACTATGACCCTTGGTTTCAATACTATCTATATAAAGTAAAGAATTAGGAAGTATCATACTTTATCAAGAATCCATACGTAACATTGGAAATTTACTAAACTTCACATAAATTACATAAATTTTTTAATCTCAACTTGTACTTGACAATTCTTGGAAAAAAACAAACATACGATTTATAAAGTATCCATAAAATAGTTTTTAGAGATGCCTTACATACCTGAGAAAGAATTCTTGAAAAATTGGAAAGAATTCTTGAGTCCTATTACAATCTTGATTTTCTTGCGCGTGAGTTTCTTGAGAGCGTTTTTGAAGAATGAAGGTGTAAAATAAGCGTTTAGGGCCTAAATTCGACGTAAAATCGATAATTTAGGATTATGAGGTATGGGAAAGGTCGAAACTACCCTTCCCAATTAAAAGAAAAAAATGACTCGATTTTATACTGGTGCGCATTGCGCACCAGTGTTAAATCACTGGTTTTCAAAAGTTTTCAAACTTTGTCGAAATTTCGAAAAAAAAGCAAGTGTGATTCCGCGTCCCTAGCGCATCGCGGAAGGGGCGCGAAAAGCTCACTGTTTTAAAATTTTGTGAAAAAAAATAATTTGACTCGGTCGCGTAAAAATCGATCCAAGAACATTTTTCAACTCAGTTTTTTCGCACTGATTGCAAATTCAATCTCAGATTTGCAAACGGAGTATGGGAAGACGCGTTACGCGCAAGGTCAATTCTAGGGGTAGTTTAGTCTTTTCACCAGATGTTACATATAGTATAATTATTTAACAGAAAAATATGAAGAAGTATCATAGAAATAAGGAGTGAAGGTTGTGAATGTTATTATATATTGTATTAAAAATAATATAATATACATAAATATACAAAGTGAGGTATAAAAAGGGTTTAAAAGGATATTTTTGTCATTTATCCTTTTTTATCCCGGGATTAGTATACCAACCAAGAGGAGGGAGAACTTATCCCACTACTATTTATTAGTCCGGGGATAAGTTATCTCAGATTTGCCAACCAAACAACAATTTAAGGGTCACTATATTTTTATGTATAACTTACACAAATCCCATACTTTTTGGAGCTTATTCCAACTAATACCAACTTTTTTCAAAATTACCAAAAGTCACTTCTTGTTGATACAAAAAAGAAAACCAGTGATACATGTTGAAAGGGTATGAGCATAAAGAAATTTTAACTATGATACATGGCGAAGTAGAGATTATAATTTGTATCAATAGGTGTTGCAGTTTTGTATCATTTAAGAAATTTTTGTAATTTTTTAAAAGAATCGGGATTATATAAAATTATATAAACATAAGTTGCGTATTTCTATAATTTTTTCTATTTTTATCCCGGAATTATTTGCACTTATCCTTCACACCAAATGAATCGTTAGAGTCTTAAAATCTTTTTAAAGTTTTTTAAATTTCCTTAAAAAAATTAAGCGACGACTCTATTTTCGAAAATTGTTTTTTTCTTAAATTAAACTAAGTTTTGTCGTTGAGAGAAAAAAAGCAATTACTTCACTCTACTCGAGCTAATCAGGTTTGATGTACCAAGTTTAACATAGACATATAATATTGACTGAGCAAGTAGTTGTGTGGAGCATGAATAAGGTGAATTTCTGTGGGTTCTCGCTATTTAAAAAGTCCTTTTTCCAATTAACGGAAACAATTTCATCTCTTTAAAAGAAAGGACCACTTGTGTCTTTTTTTCTTTTGAATTAGTATTTTATTTTAATCTTTGGTAGCCATGAATCTATTAATGACACCATCTAGACAGTAGCTATAGAGGCTTCATAAACTAGACTAGACAGTGATGATTTGAATGACGTCATTATCTCTTGATTTGTTCTTGCCAGACTATTCTTATAATATAGATTTGGAGTTTGATTTATCGGCCTATGACCCTTATTCATTGAGTTCGATTGTTGATTGAGATAGTCCACTAAGATTACTAAGTGTTCTGCTGGTTGAATGTATGATTGAACTAGTGATCAGGCCAAGTAGTTTGCTTAGGAACTAACAATGGTCTCTTAGCTAGTATCGGCTACGCCAAGAATACCCTCTCGAGGCATGAGAATCAACCAATTTTTCCAATGCCCTAATGCCTAAAACTTTTGGAATAAGCTTATCACTGAACTAATCCAATGGTGACATCCCTTTCTTTCACAAGGTATTAGCAATGTTAATGGTGTCTCTTTTGTTATTGAGAACATTAACATTCTTGGTTATTCATATATGCCAAAAAGCTAATGTCACCCCTAGTTAGTAGTCTGAGGATACTTCTGTGGAATCTCATAACCCATATATCCTCCAACATTGTTTTTTATTACCCCACCCACCTATCCCTCCTTTTCTAGGGTTGACCTGAGCTACTCCATCAGTATTAAGGGTGTGGTTCTCACTTGATATATAATTACATTGATTTTGTCCCTCTTCTTCAATTCCTTGGTGATGATGTAGTAGAACTCAATAGCCTTTGCCACTAGCAACCAGGAAGAGCTTAAGGCCCTCTCTGAAGTCTCTCCAGGGCTTGGAAAGTCAAATATAGACTCCATAGAGCTGCTAAGAATATTAAAACATCGTCACTTATCTTATAATTCAAATTGTTGATGAATATGTTGGGTTTAAGTAGTAAGACAGAAAAAGAAAAGAAGATTAGGAGAATAAGCTAAGTAAAACCAAAATAAAGAGTCATTTCTCTCTCATTGGTAGAATTAAGGAAGTTGTCCTTATATGAGAAAATACTTTTTCTAACTCTTAAAGAGTCAAAGTAGAGGGGACTCTTTTGTGCCCTCGCTAGGTTTTGGCAAATGATTGATTGATAAATTTTTTGGATAAGATTTATTTAATCAATCTAAAGATTTTTCGTTTCTGATATTAATGATGAATTAATTTAGTAAATTATTAATTAATTAAATTAATTTATAATTCATTATTAATTAAATTAAGTCGCGGAGTGAGTTTAATCAAATTTTAAACTTCGCATGAAAATCGTTTCTTTGGAATAGACACTTTCTTTCTCAGAAGATATCATGCCTGTTCTAAACAAGTAAATTTTCATCCAATATTGGCTAAAAATAGAGAAACTTTCTACATTTTTTAAACATCAAATTTCCTCCTCTTCTGCATACATTTTCTTACTCACAAAATTTTGAGTCTGCATGTGAATTTGTTGTTTTCTTCGCGTTCGCTGAATTATAAGAGTTTGAAGTACCACTGCCCTTGTAATAGGATATATATTTTATCCTTTGAGGAAAATAATTCACAAACTGTAAGGGGATTAAATTCTTTAATGACACACAATGAATTCTATGGATTCAGATAATTTCGTTTTATAACTTTTTCTATTTTAGCACTGCTATTGAACTATGGGAAGAACAGAATATAGGACATTAATAGAGAAATTAACAATCAAGAATTGCTAATAAAGGAAGGAGCAAACGAGCACTTCTTGGACGGGAAAACCTTTTTGACAGTTTCCCCTATATATGTCAATGAAGCTGTTTTGGCAGACATTCTCAAACTATTTTTGTCCATAAAAACCCTATTACTTGTAATATAAACAGTTGTAGGACTTCTATAGATTCAGCTTCGGAGGGATGTGATTAAATACGCTAAAATTAGAATGGCATTTTACTACTTAATTACTTTTCAATTATAAAAATAAGAATATGGTTACTTATGAATTTTATCACTAATCAGTAATCCTACTATCATTTACTTTTTATTTTTCTTTTTTGCCTTTCCTTTTCTTTTCTCTTCTTTTTCATATTTAGTATCTTCTGCATATGAAGTTTGATTTTTGAGACAAGGAATTTTTGGAAGCAGTCTCTCTCCCTCTCCAAACTTCACTTGTAAAATTTCACTAAGTATATTATTGTAATCAGTAATCAAGCATAGGAGCGCCGCCCTAGTTTGGTAGACGACCGGCATACATTGCTTGCAATTTATTAAGCATTGTACACTTGTTTCATTTCCCACAAACTTCTGTTGTGTTGCAATACTTAAGTACCTTTTCTAGCTCATTTTGTTAGGTTTCTTCACTCATTAATTGGTTAGCCTTTTATTTCTTGTACACGTGTATGAAGCTAACTAGTAGTCCACTATAAAAATCCCTCTTCCATTTTATATTATTTGATTATCATATTAAAAATAATTATTTTAATTTATTTATCTAATGTAATAATAATTATCTATTATTGACTTGACATAAAGATTAAAAAATAGTAAATAATAGGTGTAATTTTACTAAATCACCTTTTGAATGTGAAAAATACAATGTCCTGAAAAATCTGATAGAGAAATAATTATAATTAATATTAAGAGTAAAGTAGGAACTAAGTGTAAAATTATCTCTTGTTTCATAAAGTGAACATGTATTGTTGGACATGAATTACTAGTATAGTAGACAAGTAAAAATAGATTGAGGAAGTAACTATTTACTTAAATATAAATTGTAGCACCCAATAGTTCTATTAAGATCAATGAGATTTAGGATCTGTTTGGAAAATCACCTGATAATTGGAATTGGTGTAATTACTAGGGTAGTAATTACTCACCTTGTAATTACCCACCCTGGTAATTACATTGTCTTGTTTGTTTGCCAGAGTGTAATCAAAATTTAATTACAAGCGTGTTGTTTGGTTACATGAGTATAATTTCAATGTTCTATTACATTTTAAAAATAAAAATTAATTATTTAAAATTAAAATTTTATATTAGATAAATATAGGTTTTTATAAATAATATTAAATTAAAT
>JAPFFP010046103.1:0-11203 GCA_026153255.1 Solanum medicagineum
AGTGCAATTTACACAATACTTACGAAATTTTCCATGAGTCATTTTTACCCCAATTGAAATATTTACGGGGTCTAACAATAGACTGGACTGACTCACTAGCTTTATCAATGAAGCCTCTACAATACTAAAGATAGGTGACGTACATGACCCATGCCTGACTATAAAATAAATAAATCAAATTAATTGACTGGAGTCCTCTGAGAACGAGGAGGTCTGACCAACCGCAATTGGAAAGCTGTCTTACAGAATGTCTGCTATTATGGGTGCCTGAATCTGCATCAATATAGCACCAAAGGACATCAGTATGTGGAATGTACGATATGTAAAATGCCCCAAAAAATATAAGGACGTGATACTCAACTTTAGAACTGAACTCTGAGATAACTTAAATGATAAAAATATGTCATGCAAGTGAAAATATGCTTTAAACGTGTTTAAAAATGCAACTCATAGAATAAAAGAAATACTTATTTTAATGCATTAATGAGCACAACTTAATGTATGAAAAATATAATTGTCATGACCCGTATCTAGGGCCTAGCCGTGACAGGGCGAATGTAACACCCGAAGGCATTCCATCCAAACCTTGTGTTCATATCATAAGCATTCATAAGGTAGTATAAGCATATATAAAAGAATAAGCAAGCGAAAATTTATCAAAGTAAAAGTCATAGTTCCCACAAGGGAATATACGTCAATCCATATAGTCCAACTTATGCCTCTACATCCTAGATCTTGGCGGAGTCTAGCACATAGCTCACTAGCTCACCCTCGAGACATACATAAAAAAAATAAAAATGATAGAGTCTCAATATAAAGAAAAAATATCACAGGGCTTGTTCCTGAACATGGGAACTCACCAACACATCTTCAAGCTCAAGATCCAAATCTAGCCACAAAATGAAATAGTTGCCTCGTCGTTCATCCCTACATGGTTAGATCATATAGGTAAAAAAGTACACGTTATCACATAGAATGTACTAAGTATGTAGGCATGCCATAAATCAAAGGACACCATAATAATATCAATATGCATAATCATAATCAATAGGATAAGGACACAATGTGTATGAGCATGTAAGTTAAAAATCATGAGAAGAAGCATCATCAAATCTATTTATAACTTTACATATGTGAGAATAAGACTATAACCGACATATAAGACCATGCGGGCTATTACATAGAATCTCGATATTGCCTCTACACCGAGCAAAAGAGTAGCTTACTATGCCAGGATAGACTATACCTTACCTTACAGGAGCCTTCCCATTTCAGCAAGTGCTTAAATATGAAACCTTATGAGAACCTTCCCATTTCGGCATATGCTTTACTTATATGGATCCACTAACATAATACCATATAGACATATAATCATCATCTCTACGGTGCCACGTAGTTATGAGAGAGGTAGACTTTACATTAAGGACTCTTTAGGTCAAGTCCCCACCCTCAATCTCATTTAGTGCTAAGTCATATCCCACAGAATACATAAATCATGCATATACATAACTTTCAATATAGTTCATGCTTCAATAAAGTCATACTTTCATAATTGGTCAATAGTCATCATAACTTTTATGGAAACATCATGTCATCAGAATAGTCCATCTAATTTGATTTCATCATAGTGTGGATAGATATTCCTACCTTAACATAATCATAAATATTTAGGGTTTTTTCCATCACCATTTTATCATAGCTTGGTCATAGCTTTCATAACATCATCATTGTCATATTCTTATCATCATTTAAAACATGTTTTTTCATACTTAAGTTCATAATCATGAAATTCCATAACTTCACCAAAGGAGACTAAGGCTAAGAGTGCGTTCACGGATATTTGAGTCAAAATCATGCAATTAAGTAGGATTCATAGAGAAAACATGCAATTGAAATCAAATTAGGTCATTAATAAAGGAACACATATCAAATCATTAACCCCTAATCATGCATACTTTGAAAACACACACTTTTGCTGAAAATCATATACATCATAAAATTCATCATGCATAATTGGTCATAATCATCATATACGAATCATAACCCATGCATTAGGAATCATAGCTTAAAAGCCTATAAGAAATCATCATGTAACTTTGATAAAAAGAAGGTTTTTTATTGAGATTCATGAATGAAACTAATCCATGAATGAATTCCTACATACTTCAAGTAGAATTCTTAGAAATGAAGAAAAAATCTGAAAATCCTTAATCAAACCTTCAAACTTAGTTTCAATGGAACCCTTGACTTAGAGAGAGAAATATTGAGAACCCTTGAGAGAAATTTGAGATTTAAAAGTTTTGAATGAATTAGAAATGAGATTTTATAAGGGTTGGGTCAATAAGTCAGTTAGCGTAGCCAAAAAAACGTGGTTTAGGGCTTAGACGAATTGAAAATATCAAAAACGCCCTTCATTAAAACTGCCGGAGCCGTCTGCGAAACCCCTTCTATGGGCCATGGATGCACCTACTAACCATACCTTGTCTCGTGGAATTGGGTGTTACAAAAGTTGAGCTACTGGAATTGCAGCTTCTAAGTCATGAACATGTAGTACGAGCCGTTGTTCCACCTACAGGCCATAACTCTCTTTGTCGATCGATCCCAGACTTAGACAAATTTTGGATTCCTCAAGGACTCTACCTACGAGACTTGTTAATAAGTCATGGTTCCTTGTACGATCCATTTGATATCACATAAATCAACTCCCAAAAATTCCTCAATTTTCCATTTTTCCTGGGCACTATCCACGAGGCTACCTATGACCCGTGGTTGCGTCTATAGGCCATAGACTTGCTCGTAGAATCAGACCTTCAGTAAAATCCTGGACTTCTAGTTTTCCAAGCCTATAAACATGAGGTGTGTTACAATATATCTCTCTTGGGATCATTCGTCCTTGAATGAGACAGAATTACACTTCAATAAAGTAGGAACAACCATCATCATATCATATATGCTAAAATGCAACTTAATCATCATTTCATAAAATGATGCATCAAATATCATTCAAAAATTATTTCGTGATCATGCATGCATGAAACTTAACAAGAGATATGCATTTGCAAGAATTTCAAAGGAATATATCACTTTAAGTACATTAGGCTCGAATAAAAGGAAAGAGGTAACGACATCATTTCATCATGTTTGCCTCAGCCTTCCAAGTAGCACTTTCAACTTGTTGATTTCTCCATAACACTTTGACAGATGCAACCTCTTTACTTCTCAACTTCTTCACTTGTCGGTCCAAAATCTCAATTGGTATTTCTTCATAAGTCAGATCTTCCTCAATAGACACATCTTTCAATGGAACAATGGAATTAGGATCACTCAAGAATTTTCTTAGCATGGAAACATGAAACACCGAATGAACCATAGTGAATTCCATACGCAAATCTAATTCATAGGCTACTTTCCCAATTCTCTTTACTATCTCATTAGGGCCCACATATCTAGGATTCGATTTGCCTTTCCTACTAAAAATGCATCACTCTTTTCATTGGGGAAACCTTCAAATACATCTAATTACCTTCATTAAACTCTAATTCTCTTCTCCTAACATCGACATATGACTTTTGACGACTTTGGACAGTCTTCAGCCTTTTCTTTATAACCTTCACTTTCTCGATAGCATCAAGTAACAAATTCGGCCAATTAATGACATTTCTCTAACTTCAAACCATCTCACCAGTGATTTACTACACCATCTACCATACAATACTTCAAAGGGTTCATACCAATACTTGAATGAAAACTATTGCTATAAAAAAATTCAATAAGGGGTAAGTGATCATCCAACATCCTTTGAAATCAAACACACAAACTCTCAACATATCCTCCACTATTAATATTGTTCTTTCAGCTTGTCCATCCATTTGAGGATGAAACACATTACTTGACTTCCCTTTATGCCAAGGCCCTTTTGTAATGACTTTTAAAAATGATAAGTAAATTGAACACCTCTATTCGATATAATGGATAATGGTATCTTGTGTAACTTCACCAGCTCTTGAATATAAACCTTGGCATAATTCTCGACATCATAAGAAGTCTTCATTGGCAAAAAATGGACTATTATTTTCATTTTATCCGCAACAACCCATATTGAGTTAAACTGCTTTCTAGTCTTTGGCAAACCCATGATGAAATCCATATTCACTATTTCCCATTTCCAAGTCAGCATCTCAATATCTTGAGTCAAACCACTGGGTCTTTGGTGTTCCACTTTTACTTATTGACAATTT
Organism: Solanum medicagineum; assembly: GCA_026153255.1. Classification (NCBI taxonomy): domain Eukaryota; kingdom Viridiplantae; phylum Streptophyta; class Magnoliopsida; order Solanales; family Solanaceae; genus Solanum; species Solanum medicagineum. The sequence goes on from JAPFFP010046103.1 coordinate 4,239, forward strand.
GCATATCCCATCACACATTTTGTTATGTCCTTCTTCATGTCATTCCACCAATAAACTTCTTTCAAATCCTTAAACATCTTGGTGGATCCCGGATGAATAGAATACTTGAAATTATGAGCTTCGTCAAGTATCTTCTCCCTTAAGCCATCCATATTAAGTACACACAATCGCCCATGGTAACTTAACACCCTATCTACGCTTTGTGAAAAGACATCCACCTTCTTATCAACCACTAAGTTCTTCAATTCAACTAAGGTAGGATCCATGTCTTGTTTTTCTTTATCTTCTTCGATCTACCTATTAGGCACTAACACACCACCATCACTCAAGCTATTTAACCTCATACCCGAACAATACAAATAGTGCAATTCTTTGACCAACTCTTTATTTTCACTCTCAACTTGTGCCATGCTACCCATAGACACTCTTCTTAATGCATCGGCCACAACATTAACCTTGTCAGGGTGATACATCACACTCATGTCATAATATTTCAAAAGTTCCAACCACCTTCTTTGTCTTAGATTCAAATCCTTTTGGCTAAAAACATATTTCAAATTATTGTGATCAGTGGATATGTCAACATGTAACCCATAGAGGTAGCGTCTCCAAATCTTTAGTGCAAACACAACAACCAACAACTCAAGATCATATGTCGGATAATTCCTTTCATGCATTTTCAATTGCCTCGAAGCATAGGCAATGACCTTTCCATGTAGTTTCAACACACAACCCAAACCTATATGTGAGACATCATAATACCCCACAAAACCATCTGAACCTTCGGGCAATGTCAAAATAGGACCCGAAGTAAGACGATCCTTCAACAATTGAAAACTCTTCTCATAATCATCGGACCATTGAAATTTCACCTTCTTTTAGGTAAACAAGTGGATGCGTGTAGTCTAATTGCAAAATCTACCTTGTCTCTGAATCTACCATTGTTGCGGTTCTGCTTAAGCTTCAATCAATGGAGCTTGTATTACGTTTTACTCTAGATCGTACTGGGCTTTGATACCATGTTAACTTTTCTAACTACCCATTGATTGAGTTAGATGAAAGAAGAGAGAATAAAGACGAGAGACTGATTTGTTTTCTTATTTCAGATCTGAACTAAAAATACAATCAAATGCTCTTTATATAGAGCATGCTTTAAACTTCATAACAAAATCTAACAACTTTATAACAGAATTTGTTGATCCCTTTAACTAACTTTGACTAATCTTCTAATTGTCTGACTAATAGCTCATCTCAGCACTATTCAACACAGAAGACCCAATTCCATTTGGCAGTAGTCTTACCATTGTGATTCAGTGAAAAGAATTAAGTGTATGTTCACTTTGGGAGTTGCATATACGATGATACTTCTAAGTGAAGTTGGATAGAAGTTTATATAGAGTTACATATTAATTGGGTCTATAGGCTCTCTAAGGGTATAGGCTCAATTGCAACACTTTAATCTAGTTGCCAACTATGCTTGGCAAATAGCATTGTTAGACACTTGATATGTATAATCATTCTTCTAAATGTATTTTTGATTTGTGGCAAGATCTAATGGTATATGCATATGTGATTTGTCTGTCGAAAGATTTTGACGTTCATCAGGTACTTGTAGAAATGTCTTAGCTAGAAAAAATCATACTTTATTTACACTATTAAGGAAACTTGAATTTTGCATAATTCTTTTAAATTTCCTTGAATATGTCGAATTATACCATAACTTGGTGTCATCTCATTCCCACATTGGTGAATATTACCACCTTTTATGTTAACAATAACATGTATTGATCCCTTTGCTAATTCTTAGGTATTTTATTTCATTTACTCATGTTTTAATTTCGTTACTTGTCTTAAAGATTCAATTTTCACAATAAGAATGATCACAGGACAAAACAGGACATCTTGTGACAGATTCATAAATATTTTAAAAAAATTACGATGGTGAAGCAGGTCAGAAACAAAAATTTAAGTTATTCGAACTAAAACTTAAAGCTTAATTTATTCTTCAAGAATCAATAGGTTCCATACAAATTTTCAATTTACTATTCCTTATATATTACTATTATTATTATTATTATTATTATTATTATTATTATTATTATTAATGCAATTATTCTTATTAAAAGTAACTTATTTTTCTACTATATAGAAAGGTCATGCCATGGACGACCACCGCAATAAAAGTGGTACAATGAGCTATATTAATTGAACTTTGAAGTAGTCATTACGTGTCAATAGGAGACCAAGTGCTCACTCCAAATGACTTTTGTCATACCACAGACCAACATAATTCTAAAACTATTTATTCCACTATCTCACATATATCTTCATTCTTACTTTTCAACAAAGAAAAAAGTTTCGTACTATTGTCTTTTTACCAAAATATTAAATAAAATTATAAAGTGATTAAAAAGTCTCATCTATAAATAAATAAAAATATCATTGTACTTGTCTATAATCTTTCTCCATGTGGTGAAATATTATACACATTTTTACTAAAATATCTAAGTCTCAACTTTCCTCCAGCAACTATAAATAGGACCTCATTTCCTTTTCTTGCAAGGGAAAGTGTTGTTTGAACATTGCCCAGTGGTTCTTTCAATTTAGAGCTTCATTATTCTCTTTTTTACCTGATATTTATTTGAAGTCTAGCTTAAGGATGTCATTACTTTTAATGTTTCTTTGCAACCAATGATGTTTTTGAGTGACCGTAGAAACATTTAGAAGTCCATAGAATATCAGAAATGCTTTTATGTGTTGTATGCAGTTTCGTTAGGCTTGACAGTCCAAAATTTCCTTTACTAAGACGAAATTTTTTTAAATGATCTAAGCAACTAAAAGAGACTTTAAATGGAGAAAGCCATTTTGAACAAGTAATCTATCAGGATTTTCTTCATCCATTCTTAAGTAAATGTCAATGATAACAAATCTTTATTCATTGTGAGATCTAGCGTCACTTGGCAAACATATTTAAAGCAAATGCAGACTACATCTTAATTAATAACCTAATAATTAAATAAATATTCCCCTACTTCAACTGTTCACCAAAAATACCAATAATAATACATACTTTACCTGGAAAATTTCAACTTTAAATGAGAAAAGCTTCACAGCTTTCATAGCTGGTTAATCATTTGATTTTGAATGAGCAATATCAGCCGACTCGAAGATTCCTTATTCATTATGAGTTAAAATGTTGCGGATTACCTTTACTTTCACAGCATTTGGTCCACAGAAGATGACCAAAATCTGTAACCCGTTCAAATATAAATAAATCTATGAAGCACCTCCATGTCCTTTATCAAAGACTCAAATATCTATTTGGCCACAAAACTGGAGAAAAATATGATTTTGAAATGTCCATAGTGCTTTTCCATCCCTATTAGAGACTGGCTCGCGAAAAGATCATCATATAAGGATAGCCCTTGTACAACACTACATCTAGTTTAATTTCATAAGTGGGATCTAAAGAGATTGGTGTATACGCAGCCTTACCTCTACCGTGTGAAGGTAGAATGGTTTTTTGCAATAGTAATATCTTGTTGCGACCCAGTGTTATCAAAGGCGCGTAACTGTTAATTAAAGTAAAATGACAACCAAACATTTTGAATCTGCAGCTCCTTCAAAATTTCCTGAGACTGCTATTTAGAAAGTAATGCTTCTTTTGCTCCCTGACCAGAAATAAAATTTTGTCTGACAAGCTCTTTGGTGGTTTCTTGACATGAATATTTAGCTTTCACTAATTATCTTACTTCATTATAACCAAATCTATAGCAATAATACCCTGTATTGATCTTCAAATTATCGTTAGGATAATGTCATTAAACCAAGATTGTGTAAACAAGCCAGGAGAATTATTCTATGTGATTGCATGTTTCATGAGATAAGGCTTTGATATTGGCATTTTCTTATATTCTGTCACTTTATTTCGAAAATATGCACACATAAGATACACACCTTGTCTTTTCTTTATTCTGCTGCCCATAATCACTTACCAATGTACGACGTTAATTACATTTAGTCTTCTCGTGTCCATCGTTAGTTTTGAACTTCTTTAGAACTATTGGGAAAGGACTATTTGAAAGCAAATTGTTTCATTTTCTTCGTCAACTTCTTCGTAAAAACTTCCTATGAATCCTGATGTACTACGGTTAGAATAAACATTGTCTAGAAGTTCCCAATCTGGTACAAAATCCAGCAAAGAATCCAAAACATACCTTAATACCAGAATTAATATTCAGTGATAGTCTTTGATCATCTATTCGATCGTCCAATGCGTCATCTGAAATTGGGAATTGTGGTTCATTGGAGCTTTTTACCTTGTCTCTAATCTTCTCTATGGTAATTTTCCAAGATTGGCTGCATTGTCTCTATAAGAGAATCAATTCTCGGGGCAGCTTAGCAGCAACATTGGTAACCTTTCTAACTTGGTTCATTTGGATATTTGTTCAAATGGATTTTCAGGAGAAATTCCAGATGTGTTTCATATATTAAGGAATTTAACATATTTGACAACACATTCAGATAGATTCTTTGGTAATATACTAACTTAATTGGCAAATTCTAGTACTGTTAGTTCTCTTAGTTTGAGAAATAATTCTTTAGGGGGTATCATAGAGCTTAATTGTTCAGCAATGGTTAGTCTTGTTTCTCTTAATAATAGCCACAAACAGGTTCCGTGCGTTAATGCCTGATTATCTACCCACAAGACCATCCTTCTACAATTCTTGCTAATCAAAATGGCACGTATGACTTCAATGCTAATCATCTTGAATAACTGACCCCTTGGACTTGCTGATTATCCAAACTTTGTAGTGATCCTAGTTGGTAGCAGTTAAGGTGTTTCCTTTCATCCATCTCATTGCCCAAGCCACAGTTACTTACTGAATTGACAGTGAACAAATAAATGCTCCCTGGTTTCCTCAAAAGCTTGATAGATAATACATGTCGTGGCCACAGTCATACCTGTTGAGGCCAAAGGAACAATAAGTGTTGGTAAATACAAATTTAAGAGAAAAATTTCTTCTATTACTGAAAAGAATAGATTACAAAAATAACTCTCAACCTCACACATTGCACTCTTCTTGGTGTTCTTGGTGATGTATTTATAAATGAGATTTGCACCTCTATTTATAGTAGATTTTGCAGGTGTGAATTGTCAAAATTTCTCCAAAGGTTGATGGCCAACTTTGAAGAAATTTGCACAACTTTCATTTGAACAGTTATTTAAATGGGCTGTGTAGCCATTGTTGAATTCAACAATGACAGGTTCAACAATGGTGGCTGTTCCAATGGTGGCTGGAATTCTTCAATTCTCCCCCTCCAGCCATATCCGGAACAAGCATCCTAGCTATATCCTTGCATAGCTCTAACTTCTCTCGAGTCACCACTTTTGTCAACATATCAGCTGGATTCTCCTTCATATGGATCTTCACTAGTCTCAACAGTTGTCGATCCATCACCTCGCGTATCTAATGATACCGAATATCAATATGTTTTGTACGAGAATGGTACATGGAGTTCTTGCTCGAATCCAGAGCACTCTGACTGTCACAATGTACCTTATATTCCTTTTGCTTGATTCTAAATTCTTGGAGATAACGCTTTAACCATAACATTTCTTTTCCAGCTTCTGCGACAGCAATGTATTCTGCTTCGGTTGTGGATAAAGCAACACACTTCTGTAGTCTTGACTGCCATGAAACAGCTCCCCCTGCAAAAGTGAAAATGAATCCTGAAGTAGATTTTCTACTATCAAGATCTCCGGCCATATCTGCATCTGTATAGCCCTCCAAGATTGGATCAACTCCCCCGTAGCAAAAACATAATTTCATTGTACCCTTAAGGTACCTGAGAATCCACTTTATTGCCTCCTAATGCTCTTTCCCGGGGTTGGAGAGAAAATGACTCATCCTTCCCACTGCATGAGCAATATCTGGCCTCATATACACCATTTGATCTGCCAATTCATCTTGCACCGCCGTTATTACCCAACGGGACACACCGACTGTACCATCACATGACAGGAAGACTTTCGATATAAGGCACCTTTGCAAATGTTTGGTCCTAATGCCACACCAGTGACTCTGCACACGTTGGTCTATCACTTTCTTCCTCTAATTCTTTGTGAAGAAAAGTTGTCTTTACATCTATTTATTCAAGCTCCAAGTTCATACTTGCGACCATTCCAAGTATGTCTCTAATTGAAGTCATCTTGACTACTGGTGAAAATATCTCGTCAAAGTCGATCCCCTTCTTCTGTTGGAATCCTTTGACTACAAGTTGTGCTTTGTATTTCACTACTTTTCTGCTGCCATCCTTTTTCAGCTTGAACACCCATTTATTTTTCAGTGCCTTCTTCCCTCGTGGAAGTTCTACGATCTCATAAGTCTGATTTTTTTGCAGAGACTCCATTTCATCCTGCATTGCGAGAAACCACTTTTGTTTGTCCTTATGAGATACTGCTTCATGGAAACTCTCTGGTTCTCCATCTTCAGTAAGTAGAAGGTACTCGAATTCTGGATATCTTCTCGATGGAATCCGAGCTCGTTCAGATCTACGCACTTCTGGAACAATTTGAGGAGATCCACCATCATCTTGGCCTTGTGATGCTCTTGGAACATCTGCCAGATGGGGTTGTGGCTCCCCTTGCTCAGCACCATCACTTTCCTCATTGTCTTCTACTTCTGGCACAATATCACCATTTCTCATGAATAGTTCTATTGTTGCTTCTGGCATCTGATTTGCAATATTTGTCTTCTGAGACACTTTGGGTTTTTCAATGTCATCAATTGTCTGACTTTCATGGAATACCACGTCCCTACTTCTAATTACCTTTTTCTCCTTTGGATCCCATAGCCTGTATCCAAATTCTTCATCTCCATGGCCAATGAAAATGCATGGAGTGGTCCTTGCATCTAGCTTCTGCTTGAGCTCCTTGGATACATGTGCGTATGCCAAACACC